>CAMRHE010001761.1:0-38484 GCA_947044405.1 Leptodactylus fallax | reverse complement strand
GTTACACAATAGATCATAGATCACATATCAGAAGGTGAAAGTTACACAATAGAACATAGATCACATATCAGAAGGTGAAAGTTACACAATAGAACATAGATCACATATCAGAAGGTGAAAGTTACACAATATAACATAGATCACACATCAGAAGGTGAAAGTTACACAATAGAACATAGATCACACATCAGAAGGTGAAAGTTACACAATATAACATAGATCACACATCAGAAGGTGAAAGTTACACAATAGAACATAGATCACACATCAGAAGGTAAAAGTTACACAATAGAACATAGATCACACATCAGAAGGTGAAAGTTACACAATATAACATAGATCACACATCAGAAGGTGAAAGTTACACAATGGAACATAGATCACATATCAGAAGGTGAAAGTTACACAATAGAACATAGATCACATATCAGAAGGTGAAAGTTACACAATTGATCATAGATCACATATCAGAAGGTGAAAGTTACACAATAGAACATAGATCACATATCAGAAGGTGAAAGTTACATAATAGATCATAGATCACATATCAGAAGGTGAAAGTTACACAATAGAACATAGATCACATATCAGAAGGTGAAAGTTACACAATTGATCATAGATCACATATCAGAAGGTGAAAGTTAAACAATTGATCATAGATCACATATCAGAAGGTGAAAGTTACACAATAGAACATAGATCACATATCAGAAGGTTTAAGTTACACAATAGAACATAGATCACATATCAAGGTGAAAGTTACACAATTGATCATAGATCACATATCAGAAGGTGAAAGTTACATAATATAGCATAGATCACACATCAGAAGGTGAAAGTTACACAATATAACATAGATCACACATCAGAAGGTGAAAGTTACACAATAGAACATAGATCACATATCAGAAGGTGAAAGTTACACAATTGATCATAGATCACATATCAGAAGGTGAAAGTTAAACAATTGATCATAGATCACATATCAGAAGGTGAAAGTTACACAATAGAACATAGATCACATATCAGAAGGTGAAAGTTACACAATATAACATAGATCACACATCAGAAGGTGAAAGTTACACAATAGAACATAGATCACATATCAGAAGGTGAAAGTTACACAATATAACATAGATCACACATCAGAAGGTGAAAGTTACACAATAGAACATAGATCACATATCAGAAGGTGAAAGTTACACAATAGAACATAGATCACATATCAGAAGGTGAAAGTTACACAATATAACATAGATCACACATCAGAAGGTGAAAGTTACACAATAGAACATAGATCACATATCAGAAGGTGAAAGTTACACAATAGATCATAGATCACATATCAGAAGGTGAAAGTTACACAATAGAACACATCAGGAGAACATTGCACAATATAACATAGATCACACATCAGAAGGTGAAAGTTACACAATAGAACATAGATCACATATCAGAAGGTGAAAGTTACTCAATAGAACATAGATCACATATCAGAAGGTGAAAGTTACACAATAGAACATAGATCACATATCAGAAGGTGAAAGTTACACAATAGAACATAGATCACATATCAGAAGGTGAAAGTTACACAATTGATCATAGATCACATATCAGAAGGTGAAAGTTACACAATAGAACATAGATCACATATCAGAAGGTGAAAGTTACATAATAGAACATAGATCACATATCAGAAGGTGAAAGTTACATAATATAACATAGATCACATATCAGAAGGTGAAAGTTACACAATTGATCATAGATCACATATCAGAAGGTGAAAGTTAAACAATTGATCATAGATCACATATCAGAAGGTGAAAGTTACACAATAGAACATAGATCACATATCAGAAGGTGAAAGTTACACAATAGAACATAGATCACATATCAGAAGGTGAAAGTTACACAATAGAACATAGATCACATATCAGAAGGTGTAACTTTCACCTTCTGATCTGTGTTCTCTTGTGTAACTTACACCTGATACGTTATCTATATTCTATTGTGTAAGTTACACAAGAGAACTTGTCAGAAGGTGAAAGTTACACAATAGAACACATCAGGAGAACATTGCACAATATAACATAGATCACACATCAGAAGGTGAAAGTTACACAATAGATCATAGATCACATATCAGAAGGTGAAAGTTACACAATAGAACATAGATCACATATCAGAAGGTGAAAGTTACACAATAGATCATAGATCACATATCAGAAGATGAAAGTTACACAATAGAACACATCAGGAGAACATTGCACAATATAACATAGATCACACATCAGAAGGTGAAAGTTACACAATAGAACATAGATCACATATCAGAAGGTGAAAGTTACATAATAGAACATAGATCACATATCAGAAGGTGAAAGTTACACAATAGAACATAGATCACATATCAGAAGGTGAAAGTTACACAATAGAACATAGATCACATATCAGAAGGTGAAAGTTACACAATAGAACATAGATCACATATCAGAAGGTGAAAGTTACACAATTGATCATAGATCACATATCAGAAGGTGAAAGTTACACAATAGAACATAGATCACATATCAGAAGGTGAAAGTTACATAATAGAACATAGATCACATATCAGAAGGTGAAAGTTACATAATATAACATAGATCACATATCAGAAGGTGAAAGTTACACAATTGATCATAGATCACATATCAGAAGGTGAAAGTTAAACAATTGATCATAGATCACATATCAGAAGGTGAAAGTTACACAATAGAACATAGATCACATCAGAAGGTGAAAGTTACACAATAGAACATAGATCACATATCAGAAGGTGTAACTTTCACCTTCTGATCTGTGTTCTCTTGTGTAACTTACACCTGATACGTTATCTATATTCTATTGTGTAAGTTACACAAGAGAACTTGTCAGAAGGTGAAAGTTACACAATAGAACACATCAGGAGAACATTGCACAATATAACATAGATCACACATCAGAAGGTGAAAGTTACACAATAGATCATAGATCACATATCAGAAGGTGAAAGTTACACAATAGAACATAGATCACATCAGAAGGTGAAAGTTACACAATAGAGCATAGATCACATATCAGAAGGTGAAAGTTACACAATAGAACACATCAGGAGAACATTGCACAATATAACATAGATCACACATCAGAAGGTGAAAGTTACACAATAGAACATAGATCACATATCAGAAGGTGAAAGCTACACAATAGAACATAGATCACATATCAGAAGGTGAAAGTTACACAATAGAACATAGATCACATATCAGAAGGTGAAAGTTACACAATAGAACATAGATCACATATCAGAAGGTGAAAGTTACACAATAGAACATAGATCACATATCAGAAGGTGAAAGTTACACAATTGATCATAGATCACATATCAGAAGGTGAAAGTTACACAATAGAACATAGATCACATATCAGAAGGTGAAAGTTACACAATTGATCATAGATCACATATCAGAAGGTGAAAGTTAAACAATTGATCATAGATCACATATCAGAAGGTGAAAGTTACACAATAGAACATAGATCACATATCAGAAGGTGAAAGTTACACAATTGATCATAGATCACATATCAGAAGGTGAAAGTTAAACAATTGATCATAGATCACATATCAGAAGGTGAAAGTTAAACAATTGATCATAGATCACATATCAGAAGGTGAAAGTTACACAATAGAACATAGATCACATATCAGAAGGTGAAAGTTAAACAATTGATCATAGATCACATATCAGAAGGTGAAAGTTACACAATAGAACATAGATCACATATCAGAAGGTTTAAGTTACACAATAGAACATAGATCACATATCAAGGTGAAAGTTACACAATTGATCATAGATCACATATCAGAAGGTGAAAGTTACATAATATAGCATAGATCACACATCAGAAGGTGAAAGTTACACAATATAACATAGATCACACATCAGAAGGTGAAAGTTACACAATAGAACATAGATCACATATCAGAAGGTGAAAGTTACACAATTGATCATAGATCACATATCAGAAGGTGAAAGTTAAACAATTGATCATAGATCACATATCAGAAGGTGAAAGTTACACAATAGAACATAGATCACATATCAGAAGGTGAAAGTTACACAATATAACATAGATCACACATCAGAAGGTGAAAGTTACACAATAGAACATAGATCACATATCAGAAGGTGAAAGTTACACAATATAACATAGATCACACATCAGAAGGTGAAAGTTACACAATAGAACATAGATCACATATCAGAAGGTGAAAGTTACACAATAGAACATAGATCACATATCAGAAGGTGAAAGTTACACAATATAACATAGATCACACATCAGAAGGTGAAAGTTACACAATAGAACATAGATCACATATCAGAAGGTGAAAGTTACACAATAGATCATAGATCACATATCAGAAGGTGAAAGTTACACAATAGAACACATCAGGAGAACATTGCACAATATAACATAGATCACACATCAGAAGGTGAAAGTTACACAATAGAACATAGATCACATATCAGAAGGTGAAAGTTACTCAATAGAACATAGATCACATATCAGAAGGTGAAAGTTACACAATAGAACATAGATCACATATCAGAAGGTGAAAGTTACACAATAGAACATAGATCACATATCAGAAGGTGAAAGTTACACAATTGATCATAGATCACATATCAGAAGGTGAAAGTTACACAATAGAACATAGATCACATATCAGAAGGTGAAAGTTACATAATAGAACATAGATCACATATCAGAAGGTGAAAGTTACATAATATAACATAGATCACATATCAGAAGGTGAAAGTTACACAATTGATCATAGATCACATATCAGAAGGTGAAAGTTAAACAATTGATCATAGATCACATATCAGAAGGTGAAAGTTAACATGATAGACTCAGAAGGTGAAAGTTACACAATAGAACATAGATCACATATCAGAAGGTGAAAGTTACACAATAGAACATAGATCACATATCAGAAGGTGAAAGTTACACAATAGAACATAGATCACATATCAGAAGGTGTAACTTTCACCTTCTGATCTGTGTTCTCTTGTGTAACTTACACCTGATACGTTATCTATATTCTATTGTGTAAGTTACACAAGAGAACTTGTCAGAAGGTGAAAGTTACACAATAGAACACATCAGGAGAACATTGCACAATATAACATAGATCACACATCAGAAGGTGAAAGTTACACAATAGATCATAGATCACATATCAGAAGGTGAAAGTTACACAATAGAACATAGATCACATATCAGAAGGTGAAAGTTACACAATAGATCATAGATCACATATCAGAAGATGAAAGTTACACAATAGAACACATCAGGAGAACATTGCACAATATAACATAGATCACACATCAGAAGGTGAAAGTTACACAATAGAACATAGATCACATATCAGAAGGTGAAAGTTACATAATAGAACATAGATCACATATCAGAAGGTGAAAGTTACACAATAGAACATAGATCACATATCAGAAGGTGAAAGTTACACAATAGAACATAGATCACATATCAGAAGGTGAAAGTTACACAATAGAACATAGATCACATATCAGAAGGTGAAAGTTACACAATTGATCATAGATCACATATCAGAAGGTGAAAGTTACACAATAGAACATAGATCACATATCAGAAGGTGAAAGTTACATAATAGAACATAGATCACATATCAGAAGGTGAAAGTTACATAATATAACATAGATCACATATCAGAAGGTGAAAGTTACACAATTGATCATAGATCACATATCAGAAGGTGAAAGTTAAACAATTGATCATAGATCACATATCAGAAGGTGAAAGTTACACAATAGAACATAGATCACATCAGAAGGTGAAAGTTACACAATAGAACATAGATCACATATCAGAAGGTGTAACTTTCACCTTCTGATCTGTGTTCTCTTGTGTAACTTACACCTGATACGTTATCTATATTCTATTGTGTAAGTTACACAAGAGAACTTGTCAGAAGGTGAAAGTTACACAATAGAACACATCAGGAGAACATTGCACAATATAACATAGATCACACATCAGAAGGTGAAAGTTACACAATAGATCATAGATCACATATCAGAAGGTGAAAGTTACACAATAGAACATAGATCACATCAGAAGGTGAAAGTTACACAATAGAGCATAGATCACATATCAGAAGGTGAAAGTTACACAATAGAACACATCAGGAGAACATTGCACAATATAACATAGATCACACATCAGAAGGTGAAAGTTACACAATAGAACATAGATCACATATCAGAAGGTGAAAGCTACACAATAGAACATAGATCACATATCAGAAGGTGAAAGTTACACAATAGAACATAGATCACATATCAGAAGGTGAAAGTTACACAATAGAACATAGATCACATATCAGAAGGTGAAAGTTACACAATAGAACATAGATCACATATCAGAAGGTGAAAGTTACACAATTGATCATAGATCACATATCAGAAGGTGAAAGTTACACAATAGAACATAGATCACATATCAGAAGGTGAAAGTTACACAATTGATCATAGATCACATATCAGAAGGTGAAAGTTAAACAATTGATCATAGATCACATATCAGAAGGTGAAAGTTACACAATAGAACATAGATCACATATCAGAAGGTGAAAGTTACACAATTGATCATAGATCACATATCAGAAGGTGAAAGTTAAACAATTGATCATAGATCACATATCAGAAGGTGAAAGTTAAACAATTGATCATAGATCACATATCAGAAGGTGAAAGTTACACAATAGAACATAGATCACATATCAGAAGGTGAAAGTTACACAATTGATCATAGATCACATATCAGAAGGTGAAAGTTACACAATTGATCATAGATCACATATCAGAAGGTGAAAGTTAAACAATTGATCATAGATCACATATCAGAAGAGACAGACACGGGTGAAAGTTACACAATAGAACATAGATCACATATCAGAAGGTGAAAGTTACACAATTGATAGATCACATATCAGAAGGTGAAAGTTAAACAATTGATCATAGATCACATATCAGAAGGTGAAAGTTACACAATAGAACATAGATCACATATCAAAAGGTGAAAGTTACACAATAGAACATAGATCACATATCAGAAGGTGAAAGTTACACAATAGAACACAGATCACATAAGTCAGAAGGTGAAACTTTCACCTTCTGATCTGTGTTCTCTTGTGTAACTTACACCTGATACGTTATCTATATTCTATTGTGTAAGTTACACAAGAGAACTTGTCAGAAGGTGAAAGTTACACAATAGAACACATCAGGAGAACATTGCACAATATAACATAGATCACACATCAGAAGGTGAAAGTTACACAATATATCATAGATCACATATCAGAAGGTGAAAGTTACACAATAGAACATAGATCACATATCAGAAGGTGAAAGTTACACAATAGAACATAGATCACATATCAGAAGGTGAAAGTTACACAATAGAACATAGATCACATATCAGAAGGTGAAAGTTACACAATAGAACATAGATCACATATCAGAAGGTGAAAGTTACACAATAGATCATAGATCACATATCAGAAGGTGAAAGTTACACAATAGAACATAGATCACATATCAGAAGGTGAAAGTTACATAATAGAACATAGATCACATATCAGAAGGTGAAAGTTACATAATATAACATAGATCACATATCAGAAGGTGAAAGTTACACAATTGATCATAGATCACATATCAGAAGGTGAAAGTTAAACAATTGATCATAGATCACATATCAGAAGGTGAAAGTTACACAATAGAACATAGATCACATATCAGAAGGTGAAAGTTACACAATAGAACATAGATCACATATCAGAAGGTGTAACTTTCACCTTCTGATCTGTGTTCTCTTGTGTAACTTACACCTGATACGTTATCTATATTCTATTGTGTAAGTTACACAAGAGAACTTGTCAGAAGGTGAAAGTTACACAATAGAACACATCAGGAGAACATTGCACAATATAACATAGATCACACATCAGAAGGTGAAAGTTACACAATAGATCATAGATCACATATCAGAAGGTGAAAGTTACACAATAGAACATAGATCACATATCAGAAGGTGAAAGTTACACAATAGATCATAGATCACATATCAGAAGGTGAAAGTTACACAATAGAACACATCAGGAGAACATTGCACAATATAACATAGATCACACATCAGAAGGTGAAAGTTACACAATAGAACATAGATCACATATCAGAAGGTGAAAGTTACATAATAGAACATAGATCACATATCAGAAGGTGAAAGTTACACAATAGAACATAGATCACACATCAGAAGGTGAAAGTTACACAATATAACATAGATCACATATCAGAAGGTGAAAGTTACACAATAGAACATAGATCACATATCAGAAGGTGAAAGTTACACAATTGATCATAGATCACATATCAGAAGGTGAAAGTTACATAATAGAACATAGATCACATATCAGAAGGTGAAAGTTACACAATATGACATAGATCACATATCAGAAGGTGAAAGTTACATACTAGAACACGTTCTTTGCTCTGCAATGGTGCATACTATATGGTGTCTTTTCTGAGGTAAGCGGCATGGATGGAACACACAGCAAAGAGGAGGAAGCTATGCTCCTGGCTCTTCAGAAGGAAATGCAGATTATAGGATCAGGGCTTCACTTATCAGCACAGCTGCCCTGCACACAGACCCAGTCCTGCCTCACCAGATTGCTGCCAGAGTTTGTAAGTACATTAAACAAGTACTTACAGCTTTCTTGGTATTTTAGTTTATCCTTCCTCATCTCATCTTTGTGCGTGGGGGGGGGGGATTATAAATCTTCATGGGAAAGCTAATGGCCACAGCACGGGCTGACAAATCTTGAGGAGGGAGGAGATGGTCAATGTTCTACATAGTAGTATAATGTTGTACCGTGTTAGCCATTGAAAGTAGTGGAAGAGTGAAGAAATCAGGCGATACCTTTTAGAGGCTGAGTATATTTATAAGTAAGCTTTCAGGAGTGCTCGCTCCCTTCATCAGACATGGTGTGATACAAGAACTGAAAATTAACAGATTTTTATACACATGGTTTTCAAAGCATTTTAGAGTCCTTAAAAAAAATTGCAATCTAAGTAGAGAAGTTATTTACAACAGGTCAAAAAAACAGTCTGGAAACTTGTGGTGCGTGACGGAGGGATCTGTTATCTGTTTGCTATCAGGTGGTGATTTGTGTCCCTCACAGGTCCTACATAGTGTGACATGAAGCTGGCATGAATATTGAGTTCAGTTCATGGTTCAAACATAGTGTGACATGAAGCTGGCATGAATATTAAGTCCAAATTGCAGAGTTTGAAATTTTTGCATAAATTTATACTCCATTTCTTTTCTTTTCTCTTGTGTCTTAAAATGTCCCATTAAAACCACAACCCGCAAATCTTCAATAGAGTGGTTTTCTCCGGAGAAATGTGCGGCCACTGGGAGATCGGTTCTGCTGTTATTAATGCTGGATTTCAGGGCCTGTATCTCCTCCTCTGTTCTTTTTTTGTTGTTATAGGAAATTTTTATCATATTGTTCCGCAGCTTTTCAGATGTCCAAATACATAGTTGCTCTGCATATCAGCTGTTGTAGGTGTGCCGGGTTGGGTTATGTAAATTGAAGCAAATATCTGTGTATATGATTATATATCTGTGTGTATATGATTATATATCTGTGTATATGATTATATATCTGTGTATATGATTATATATCTGTGTGTGTATATGATTATATATCTGTGTGTGTATATGATTATATATCTGTGTGTGTATATGATTATATATCTGTGTGTGTATATGATTATATATCTGTGTGATATGATTATATATCTGTGTGTGTATATGATTATATATCTGTGTATATGATTATATATCTGTGTGTATATGATTATATATCTGTGTGTATATGATTATATATCTGTGTATATGATTATATATCTGTGTGTGTATATGATTATATATCTGTGTGTGTATATGATTATATATCTGTGTGTATGATTATATATCTGTGTGTATATGATTATATATCTGTGTGTGTATGATTATATATCTGTGTGTGTATATAGATTATATATCTGTGTGTGTATATGATTATATATCTGTGTGTGTATATGATTATATATATCTGTGTGTATATGATTATATATCTGTGTATATGATTATATATCTGTGTGTATATGATTATATACCTGTGTGTGTATATGATTATATATCTGTGTGTATATGATTATATATCTGTGTGTGTATATGATTATATATCTGTGTATATGATTATATATCTGTGTGTGTATATGATTATATATCTGTGTATATGATTATATATCTGTGTGTATATGATTATATATCTTTGTGTGTATATGATTATATATCTGTGTGTGTATATGATTATATATCTGTGTGTGTATATGATTATATATCTGTGTGTATATGATTATATATCTGTGTATATGATTATATATCTGTGTGTATATATGATTATATATCTGTGTGTGTGTATGATTATATATCTGTGTATTGATTATATATCTGTGTGTGTATATGATTATATATATGTGTGTATATGATTATATATCTGTGTGTGTATATGATTATATATCTGTGTATATGATTATATATCTGTGTGTGTATATGATTATATATCTGTGTATATGTTTATATATCTGTGTGTATATGATTATATATCTGTGTGGATATGATTATATATCTGTGTGTATATATGATTATATATCTGTGTATATGATTATATATCTGTGTGTGTATATGATTATATATCTGTGTGTGTGTATATGATTATATATCTGTGTGTTATTATATATCTGTGTGTGTATATGATTATATATCTGTGTGTGTGTATATTATTATATTCTGTGTATATGATTATATATCTGTGTGTGTATATGATTATATATCTGTGTGTGTGTATATGATTATATATCTGTGTATATGATTATATATCTGTGTGTATGATTATATATCTGTGTGTATGATTATATATATCTGTGTATATGATTATATATCTGTGTGTGTATATGATTATATATCTGTGTGTGTATATGATTATATATCTGTGTGTGTATATGATTATATATCTGTGTATATGATTATATATCTGTGTATATATGATTATATATCTGTGTGTATATGATTATATATCTGTGTGTATATGATTATATATCTGTGTGTATGATTATATATCTGTGTATATGATTATATATCTGTGTGTATGATTATATATCTGTGTGTATATGATTATATATCTGTGTGTGATATGATTATATATCTGTGTGTGTATATGATTATATATCTGTGTGTATATGATTATATATCTGTGTGTGTATATGATTATATATCTGTGTATATGATTATATATCTGTGTGTGTGTATATGATTATATATCTGTGTGTGTATGATTATATATCTGTGTGTGTATATGATTATATATCTGTGTGTGTATGATTATATATCTGTGTGTGTATGATTATATATCTGTGTGTATATGATTATATATCTGTGTATATGATTATATATCTGTGTATATGATTATATATCTGTGTGTATATGATTATATATCTGTGTGTGTATATGATTATATATCTGTGTGTGTATATGATTATATATCTGTGTGTGTATATGATTATATATCTGTGTATATGATTATATATCTGTGTGTGTATATGATTATATATCTGTGTGTGTATATGATTATATATCTGTGTATATGATTATATATCTGTGTGTGTATATGATTATATATCTGTGTATATGATTATATATATCTGTGTGTGTATATGATTATATATATCTGTGTGTGTATATGATTATATATCTGTGTGTATGATTATATATCTGTGTGTATATGATTATATATCTGTGTATATGATTATATATCTGTGTGTATATGATTATATATCTGTGTGTGTATATGATTATATATCTGTGTGTGTATATGATTATATATCTGTGTGTGTATATGATTATATATCTGTGTGTATATGATTATATATCTGTGTATATGATTATATATCTGTGTGTATGATTATATATCTGTGTGTGTATATGATTATATATCTGTGTGTATATGATTATATATCTGTGTGTATATGATTATATATCTGTGTGTGTATATGATTATATATCTGTGTATATGATTATATATCTGTGTGTGTATATGATTATATATCTGTGTGTATATGATTATATATCTATGTGTGTATATGATTATATATCTGTGTGTGTATATGATTATATATCTGTGTATTATGATTATATATCTGTGTGTATATGATTATATATCTGTGTGTATTATATTGTGTGTTTTATATATCTGTGTATATGATTATATATCTGTGTGTATATGATTATATATCTGTGTGTGTATATGATTATATATCTGTGTATATGATTATATATCTGTGTGTGATATGATTATATATCTGTGTGTATATGATTATATATCTGTGTATATGATTATATATCTGTGTGTGTATATGATTATATATCTGTGTGTATATGATTATATATCTGTGTGTGTATATGATTATATATCTGTGTGTGTATATGATTATATATCTGTGTGTGTATGATTATATATCTGTGTGTGTATGATTATATATCTGTGTGTGTATATGATTATATATCTGTGTGTGTATATGATTATATATCTGTGTGTATATGATTATATATCTGTGTGTATATGATTATATATCTGTGTATATGATTATATATCTGTGTATATGATTATATATCTGTGTGTGTATATGATTATATATCTGTGTGTATATGATTATATATCTGTGTGTATATGATTATATATCTGTGTGTGTATATGATTATATATCTGTGTGTATATGATTATATATCTGTGTGTGTATATGATTATATATCTGTGTGTATATGATTATATATCTGTGTGTGTATATGATTATATATCTGTGTGTGTATATGATTATATATCTGTGTGTGTATGATTATATATCTGTGTGTGTATGATTATATATCTGTGTGTGTATGATTATATATCTGTGTATATGATTATATATCTGTGTGTGTATATGATTATATATCTGTGTGTGTATATGATTATATATCTGGTTTGTTTATGTGTGTATATGATTATATATCTGTGTGTGTTGATTATATATCTGTGTGTATATATTATATGTGTGTGTATATGATTATATATCTGTGTGTGTATATGATTATATATCTGTGTGTGTATATGATTATATATCTGTGTGTATATGATTATATATCTGTATGTATATGATTATATATCTGTGTGTATATGATTATATATCTGTGTGTATATGATTATATATCTGTGTATATGATTATATATCTGTGTGTATATGATTATATATCTGTGTGTGTATATGATTATATATCTGTGTATATGATTATATATCTGTGTGTATATGATTATATATCTGTGTATATGATTATATATCTGTGTATTATGATTATATATCTGTGTGTATATGATTATATATCTGTGTGTATATGATTATATATCTGTGTGATATGATTATATATCTGTGTGTGTTATGATTATATATCTGTGTGTATATGATTATATATCTGTGTGTATGATTATATATCTGTGTATGTATGATTATATATCTGTGTGTGTATATGATTATATATCTGTGTATATGATTATATATCTGTGTGTGTATATGATTATATATCTGTGTATATGATTATATATCTGTGTGTGTATTATTATATTCTGTGTGTTATTGATTATATATCTGTGTGTGTATATGATTATATATCTGTGTGTGTATATGATTATATATCTGTGTGTGTATATGATTATATATCTGTGTGTATATGATTTATATGTGTGTGTATATGATTATATATCTGTGTGTATGTTTTTCTGTGTGTTTTTTTTTTTGATTATATATCTGTGTGTGTATATGATTATATATCTGTGTATATGATTATATATCTGTGTGTGTATATGATTATATATCTGTGTGTATATGATTATATATCTGTGTGTATATTGATTATATATCTGTGTGTGTATATGATTATATATCTGTGTGTTTTTTTCTGTGTATATGATTATATATCTGTGTATATGATTATATATCTGTGTGTGTATATGATTATATATCTGTGTATATGATTATATATCTGTGTGTATATATGATTATATATTCTGTGTATATGATTATATATCTGTGTGTTATATGATTATATATCTGTGTGTTATATGATTATATATCTGTGTGTTATATGATTATATATCTGTGTGTTTTTATATATCTGTGTGTGTATATGATTATATATCTGTGTGTATATGATTTTTCTGTGGATTATATATCTGTGTGTGTATATGATTATATATCTGTGTGTATATGATTATATATCTGTCTGTGTATATGATTATATATCTGTGTTGTATATGATTATATATCTGTGTATATGTTTATATTCTGTATATGATTATATATCTGTGTGTTATTGATTATATATCTGTGTATGATTATATATCTGTGTGTGTATATGATTATATATCTGTGTGTATATGATTATATATCTGTGTATATGATTATATATCTGTGTTATATGATTATATATCTGTGTGTATATGATTATATATCTGTGTGTGTATATGATTATATATCTGTGTGTGTATATGATTATATATCTGTGTGTGTATATGATTATATATCTGTGTTATATGATTATATATCTGTGTGTATATGATTATATATCTGTGTATGATTATATATCTGTGTGTGTATATGATTATATATCTGTGTGTATATGATTATATATCTGTGTATATGATTATATATCTGTGTATATGATTATATATCTGTGTGTATATGATTATATATCTGTGTGTGTATATGATTATATATCTGTGTGTGTATATGTTATATATCTGTGTGTGTATATGATTATATATCTGTGTGTATATATGATTATATATCTGTGTGTATATGATTATATATCTGTGTGTGTATATGATTATATATCTGTGTATATGATTATATATCTGTGTGTGTATATGATTATATATCTGTGTATGATTATATATCTGTGTGTGTATATGATTATATATCTTGTGTATATGATTATATATCTGTGTATATGATTATATATCTGTGTATATGATTATATATCTGTGTGTATATGATTATATATCTGTGTGTGTATATGATTATATATCTGTGTGTGTATATGATTATATATCTGTGTGTTATATGATTATATATCTGTGTGTTATATGATTATATATCTGTGTGTATATGATTATATATCTGTGTGTGTATATGATTATATATCTGTGTGTGTATGATTATATATCTGTGTATATGATTATATATCTGTGTGTATATGATTATATATCTGTGTATATGATTATATATCTGTGTGTGTATATGATTATATATCTGTGTATATGATTATATATCTGTGTATATATGATTATATATATGTGTGTATATGATTATATATCTGTGTGTATATGATTATATATCTGTGTGTGTATATGATTATATATCTGTGTGTTATATGATTATATATCTGTGTATATGATTATATATCTGTGTATATGATTATATATCTGTGTTATGATTATATATCTGTGTGTATATGATTATATATCTGTGTATATGATTATATATCTGTGTGTATATGATTATATATCTGTGTATATGATTATATATCTGTGTGTATATGATTATATATCTGTGTATATGATTATATATCTGTGTGTGTGTATATGATTATATATCTGTGTATATGATTATATATCTGTGTGTATATGATTATATATCTGTGTGTGTATATGATTATATATCTGTGTGTATGATTATATATCTGTGTATATGATTATATATCTGTGTATATGATTATATATCTGTGTGTGTATATGATTATATATCTGTGTATATGATTATATATCTGTGTGTGTATATGATTATATATCTGTGTGTGTATATTATATATTCTGTGTATATGATTATATATCTGTGTGTGTATATGATTATATATCTGTATGTATATGATTATATATCTGTGTATATGATTATATATCTGTGTGTGTATATGATTATAGCTGTGTGTATATGATTATATATCTGTGTGTGTATATGATTATATATCTGTGTATATGATTATATATCTGTGTATGTATAATTGTATATGTGTGTGTATGATGTGTGTGTGTGTTTGTCTATGTGTGTATAATTGTATCTGTGTGTGTATAATTGTATATATGTGTGTGTATGATTATATATGTGTGTGTTTGTCTAGTGTGTATAATTGTATATATGTGTGTGTATAATTGTATATGTGTGTGTGTATAATTGTATATATGTGTGTGTATAATTGTATATATGTGTGTGTATAATTGTATATATGTGTGTGTATGATTGTACGTGTGTGTATAATTGTATCTGTGTGTGTATAATTCTATATATATGTGTGTGTGTATTGATGTGTGTGTATTATTGTATATGTATGTGTGTGTATAATTGTATATATGTGTGTGTATAATTGTATATATGTGTGTGTATGATGTGTGTGTATAATTGTATATATGTGTGTGTATAATTGTATATATGTGTGTGTATAATGTGTGTGTTTTGTACAGTGTGTGTATAATTGTATACATGTGTGTATAATTCTATATATATGTGTGTGTGTATGATGTGTGTGTATTATTGTATATGTATGTGTGTGTATAATTGTATATATGTGTGTATAATTCTATATATATGTGTGTGTGTATGATGTGTGTGTATTATTGTATATGTATGTGTGTTTATAATTGTATATATGTGTGTGTATGATTGTATATATTGTGTGTGTATAATTGTATATATGTGTGTGTATAATTGTATATGTGTGTGTATAATTCTATATATATGTGTGTGTGTATGTATGATGTGTGTGTATTATTGTATATATATGTGTGTGTATAATTCTATATATATGTGTGTGTGTATGATGTGTGTGTATGTATGTGTGTATATGTGTGTGTGTATTATTGTATATATGTGTGTATAATTCTATATATATATGTGTGTGTATTATTGTATATGTACGTGTGTGTATAATTGTATATATGTGTGTATAATTCTATATATATGTGTGTGTGTATGATGTGTGTGTATTATTGTATATATGTGTGTGTGTATAATTGTATATATGTGTGTATAATTCTATATATATGTGTGTGTGTGTATGATGTGTGTGTATTATTGTATATATGTGTGTGTATATAATTGTATATGTGTGTGTATAATTCTATATATATATGTGTGTGTATGATGTGTGTGTATGTATTGTATATGTGTGTGTATAATTGTATATATGTGTGTATAATTCTATATATATATGTGTGTGTATGATGTGTGTGTATTATTGTATATGTGTGTGTGTATTATTGTATATATGTGTGTATAATTCTATATATATGTGTGTGTGTATGATGTGTGTGTATTATTGTATATATGTGTGTATAATTCTATATATATTGTGTGTGTTATGTGTGTATATTATTGTATATATATGTGTGTGTATAATTGTATATGTGTGTGTATAATTCTATATATATGTGTGTGTGTATGATTGTACGTGTGTGTATATAATTGTATATATGTGTGTGTATTATTGTATATATGTGTGTGTATAATTGTATATGTGTGTGTATAATTCTATATATATGTGTGTGTGTATGATGTGTGTGTATTATTGTATATATATGTGTGTGTATAATTCTATATATATGTGTGTGTGTATGATGTGTGTGTATTATTGTATATATATGTGTGTGTATTATTGTATATATGTGTGTATAATTCTATATATATGTGTGTGTGTATGATGTGTGTGTATTATTGTATGTATGTGTGTATAATTCTATATATATATGTGTGTATATATATATGGTGTGTATATATGTGTGTGTATTATTGTATATATGTGTGTATAATTCTATATATATGTGTGTGTGTATGATGTGTGTGTATTATTGGTATATATATGGGTTTTGATATGTGTGTATAATTCTATATATATGTGTGTGTGTATGATGTGTGTGTATTATTGTATATATGTGTGTATAATTCTATATATATGTGTGTGTGTATGATGTGTGTGTATTATTGTATATATGTGTGTGTATTATTGTATATATGTGTGTACAATTCTATATATATATGTGTGTGTGTATGATTGTGTCTGCACAGGAGAGAAGACGTATTTCTGTCCAGAGTGTGGCCAACTATTCACCTGACCAGGCCCCGCTGCACTTACCAAGGTGTAGTAGAAATAGCACTTCATAGAGCACAGACGCCCGGAAGATAATGCTTTATGATGAGTTACATCAGGAGTGTACGTATACTGAGTGACACTGCCAGAAGGGGCAGGAGCCCGGCCTAACATTATACATGGAAGTCTCATTCATGACATCATCTCTGCATCCCTATTGTATGATCTAACATCAGTCACTATTACCATTAGTACGTCTACTGACTGCCCGGCCTAACGTTCTACATTATTTATATTTTTTTTTGGAAAGGTGTATATAATATATATATATTACACACTCACACACTCACACACATGGACAAAATTGTTGGTACCCCTCATTACCTAGGTAATCTGCAGACTAACTGATTTCTGTACTTTAACGGTAACATATATACATAGTGTGCAGGGAGAAGTCAGGAACCACATCAAAGTACAGCTGTCATATATGTGTATGATATATATCAGTATGACAGAGCCGCGCCGTGTACCCCAATATATATAGGCCTATACACAATGGGGAACCAGAATAATAACAGTATATCTGAGGCTTCTACAGTCTATAGACCCACATCCAAGTAGATGAGCGCCAAAAATATATGTGTAGGGTGTAGAGGACATTATATTCCCCAATACACATATTAACAGAACTATAGAACAGTAAACAGGTAACATCCATAGAGCTCGGGGATCAGCCCCCGCGTGTGAGCACTCCATCAACTTCTCCGAAATCCTCCAGACCTGAAACAGGACACATTTATCATTTAGACACGTCCTACAGTGAAATATAAGAGGGAGGATATCATCTATATGTCCCATAAGAGAGAGGGATTGTTTATACATGTGATCAGGGAGCACATCATCTACATCTATATGTCCCATAGGAGAGAGGGATTGTCTATACATCATCTACATCTATATGTCCCATAGAACAGAGGGATTGTCTATACATCATCTACATCTATATGTCCCATAGAACAGAGGGATTGCCTATACATCATCTACATCTATATGTCCCATAGAACAGAGGGATTGTCTATACATCATCTACATCTATATGTCCCATAGGAGAGAGGGATTGTCTATACATCATCTACATCTATATGTCCCATAGAACAGAGGGATTGTCTATACATCATCTACATCTATATGTCCCATAGGACGGAGGGATTGTCTATACATCTGATCAGGGAGCACATCATCCACATCTATATGTCCCATAGGACGGAGGGATTGTCTATACATGTGATCAGGGAGCACATCATCTACATCTATATGTCCCATAGAACAGAGGGATTGTCTATACATCATCTACATCTATATGTCCCTTAGGAGAGAGGGATTGTCTATACATCTGATCAGGGAGCACATCATCTACATCTATATGTCCCATAGGACGGAGGGATTGTCTATACATCATCTACATCTATATGTCCCATAGGAGAGAGGGATTGTCTATACATCATCTACATCTATATGTCCCATAGGACGGAGGGATTGTCTATACATCTGATCAGGGAGCACATCATCTACATCTATATGTCCCATAGGACGGAGGGATTGTCTATACATGTGATCAGGGAGCACATCATCTACATCTATATGTCCCATAGGACGGAGGGATTGTCTATACATCATCTACATCTATATGTCCCATAGGAGAGAAGGATTGTCTATACATGTGATCAGTGAGCACATCATCTACATCTATATGTCCCATAGGACGGAGGGATTGTCTATACATCTGATCAGGGAGCACATCATCTACATCTATATGTCCCATAGAACAGAGGGATTGTCTATACATCATCTACATCTATATGTCCCATAGGAGAGAAGGATTGTCTATACATGTGATCAGTGAGCACATCATCTACATCTATATGTGCCATAGGACGGAGGGATTGTCTATACATCTGATCAGGGAGCACATCATCTACATCTATATGTCCCATAGAACAGAGGGATTGTCTATACATCATCTACATCTATATGTCCCATAGGACGGAGGGATTGTCTATACATCTGATCAGGGAGCACATCATCTACATCTATATGTCCCATAGAACAGAGGGATTGTCTATACATCATCTACATCTATATGTCCCATAGAACAGAGGGATTGTCTATACATCATCTACATCTATATGTCCCATAGAACAGAGGGATTGTCTATACATCATCTACATCTATATGTCCCATAGAACAGAGGGATTGTCTATACATCATCTACATCTATATGTCCCATAGAACAGAGGGATTGTCTATACATCATCTAAATCTATATGTCCCATAGGAGAGAGGGATTGTCTATACATCTGATCAGGGAGCACATCATCTACATCTATATGTCCCATAGGAGAGAGGGATTGTCTATACATGTGATCAGGGAGCACATCATCTACATCTATATGTCCCATAGGACGGAAGGATTGTCTATACATCATCTACATCTATATGTCCCATAGGACGGAGGGATTGTTTATACATCTGATAAGGGAGTACATCATCTACATCTATATGTCCCATAGGACGGAGGGATTGTCTATACATCATCTACATCTATATGTCCCATAAGATCGAGGGATTGTTTATACATCTGATCAGTGAGCACATCATCTACATCTATATGTCCCATAGAACAGAGGGATTGTCTATACATCATCTACATCTATATGTCCCATAGAACAGAGGGATTGTCTATACATCATCTACATCTATATGTCCCATAGAACAGAGGGATTGTCTATACATCATCTACATCTATATGTCCCATAGGACGGAGGGATTATCTACACATCATCTACATCTATATGTCCCATAGAACAGAGGGATTGTCTATACATCATCTACATCTATATGTCCCATAGGACGGAGGAATTGTCTATACATCATCTACATCTATATGTCCCATAGGACAGAAGGATTGCCGATACATCTGATCAGGGAGCACATCATCTACATCTATATGTCCCATAGGACGGAGGGATTGTCTATACATCATCTACATCTATATGTCCCATAGGAGAGAAGGATTGTCTATACATGTGATCAGGGAGCACATAATCTACATCTATATGTCCCATAGGACGGAGGGATTGTCTATACATTATCTACATCTATATGTCCCATAGGACGGAGGGATTGTCTATACATCATCTACATCTATATGTCCCATAGAACAGAGGGATTGTCTATACATCATCTACATCTATATGTCCCATAGGAGAGAGGGATTGTCTATATATGTGATCAGGGAGCACATCATCTATATGTCCCATAGGAGAGAGGGATTGTCTATACATCATCTACATCTATATGTCCCATAGGACAGAAGGATTGCCGATACATCTGATCAGGGAGAACATCATCTACATCTATATGTCCCATAGGAGAGAGGGATTGTCTATACATGTGATCAGGGAGCACATCATCTACATCTATATGTCCCATAGGACGGAAGGATTGTCTATACATCATCTACATCTATATGTCCCATAGGACGGAAGGATTGCCTATACATCTGATCAGCGAGCACATCATCTACATCTATATGTCCCATAGGACAGAAGGATTGCCGATACATCTGATCAGGGAGAACATCATCTACATCTATATGTCCCATAGGAGAAAGGGATTGTCTATACATCATCTACATTTATATGTCCCATAGAACAGAGGGATTGTCTATACATCATCTACATCTATATGTCCCATAGAACAGAGGGATTGTCTATACATCATCTACATCTATATGTCCCATAGAACAGAGGGATTGTCTATACATCATCTACATCTATATGTCCCATAGGATGGAAGGATTGTCTATACATGTGATCAGGGAGCACATCATCTACATCTATATGTCCCATAGAACAAAGGAATAGTCTATACATCATCTACATCTATATGTCCCATAGGAGAGAGGGATTGTCTATACATGTGATCAGGGAGCACATCATCTACATCTATATGTCCCATAGGACGGAAGGATTGTCTATACATCATCTACATCTATATGTCCCATAGGACGGAAGGATTGCCTATACATCTGATCAGCGAGCACATCATCTACATCTATATGTCCCATAGGACAGAAGGATTGCCGATACATCTGATCAGGGAGAACATCATCTACATCTATATGTCCCATAGGAGAGAGGGATTGTCTTTACATGTGATCAGGGAGCACATCATCTACATCTATATGTCCCATAGGACGGAAGGATTGTCTATACATCATCTACATCTATATGTCCCATAGGATGGAAGGATTGCCTATACATCTGATCAGCGAGCACATCATCTACATCTATATGTCCCATAGGACAGAAGGATTGCCGATACATCTGATCAGGGAGAACATCATCTACATCTATATGTGCCATAGGAGAGAGGGATTGTCTATACATCATCTACATCTATATGTCCCATAGAACAGAGGGATTGTCTATACATCATCTATATTTCCCATAGAACAGAGGGATTGCCTATACATCATCTACATCTATATGTCCCATAGAACAGAGGGATTGTCTATACATCATCTACATCTATATGTCCCATAGGACGGAGGGATTGTCTATACATGTGATCAGGGAGCACATCATCTACATCTATATGTCCCATAGGACGGAAGGATTGTCTATACATCATCTACATCTATATGTCCCATAGGACAGAAGGATTGCCGATACATCTGATCAGGGAGAACATCATCTACATCTATATGTCCCATAGGAGAGAGGGATTGTCTATACATCATCTACATCTATATGTCCCATAGAACAGAGGGATTGTCTATACATCATCTATATGTCCCATAGAACAGAGGGATTGCCTATACATCATCTACATCTATATGTCCCATAGAACAGAGGGATTGTCTATACATCATCTACATCTATATGTCCCATAGAACAGAGGGATTGTCTATACATCATCTACATCTATATGTCCCATAGGAGAGAGGGATTGTCTATACATCATCTACATCTATATGTCCCATAGGACGGAAGGATTGTCTATACATCATCTACATCTATATGTCCCTTAGGAGAGAGGGATTGTCTATACATCATCTACATCTATATGTCCCATAGGAGAGAGGGATTGTCTATACATCATCTACATCTATTTGTCCCATAGGACGGAGGGATTGTCTATACATCTGATCAGGGAGCACATCATCTACATCTATATGTCCCATAGAACAGAGGGATTGTCTATACATCATCTACATCTATATGTGCCATAGGACGGAGGGATTGTCTATACATGTGATCAGGGAGCACATCATCTACATCTATATGTTCCACAGAACAGAGGGACTGTCTATACATCATCTACATCTATATGTCCCATAGGACGGAGGGATTGTCTATACATCTGATCAGGGAGCACATCATCTACATCTATATGTCCCATAGAACAGAGGGATTGTCTATACATCATCTACATCTATATGTCCCATAGAACAGAGGGATTGTCTATACATCTGATCAGCGAGCCCATCATTTACATCTATATGTCCCATAGAACAGAGGGATTGTCTATACATCATCTAAATCTATATGTCCCATAAGAGAGAGGGATTGTTTATACATGTGATCAGGGAGCACATCATCTACATCTATATGTCCCATAGGACGGAAGGATTGCCTATACATCTGATCAGCGAGCACATAATCTACATCTATATGTCCCATAGGACAGAAGGATTGCCGATACATCTGATCAGGGAGAACATCATCTACATCTATATGTCCCATAGGAGAGAGGATTGTCTATACATGTGATCAGGGAGCACATCATCTACATCTATATGTCCCATAGGACGGAAGGATTGTCTATACATCATCTACATCTATATGTCCCATAGGACGGAAGGATTGCCTATACATCTGATCAGCGAGCACATCATCTACATCTATATGTCCCATAGGACAGAAGGATTGCCGATATATCTGATCAGGGAGAACATCATCTACATCTATATGCCCCATAGGAGAAAGGGATTGTCTATACATCATCTACATTTATATGTCCCATAGAACAGAGGGATTGTCTATACATCATCTACATCTATATGTCCCATAGAACAGAGGGATTGTCTATACATCATCTACATCTATATGTCCCATAGAACAGAGGGATTGTCTATACATCATCTACATCTATATGTCCCATAGGATGGAAGGATTGTCTATACATGTGATCAGGGAGCACATCATCTACATCTATATGTCCCATAGAACAAAGGAATTGTCTATACATCATCTACATCTATATGTCCCATAGGAGAGAGGGATTGTCTATACATGTGATCAGGGAGCACATCATCTACATCTATATGTCCCATAGGACGGAAGGATTGTCTATACATCATCTACATCTATATGTCCCATAGGACGGAAGGATTGCCTATACATCTGATCAGCGAGCACATCATCTACATCTATATGTCCCATAGGACAGAAGGATTGCCGATACATCTGATCAGGGAGAACATCATCTACATCTATATGTCCCATAGGAGAGAGGGATTGTCTATACATGTGATCAGGGAGCACATCATCTACATCTATATGTCCCATAGGACAGAAGGATTGTCTATACATCATCTACATCTATATGTCCCATAGGACGGAAGGATTGCCTATACATCTGATCAGGGAGCACATCATCTACATCTATATGTCCCATAGGACGGAAGGATTGTCTATACATCATCTACATCTATATGTCCCATAGGACGGAAGGATTGTCTATACATGTGATCAGGGAGCACATCATCTACATCTATATGTCCCATAGGAGGGAGGGAGGGATTGTCTATACATCATCTACATCTATATGTCCCATAGAACAGAGGGATTGTCTATACATCATCTACATCTATATGTCCCATAGAACAGAGGGATTGTCTATACATCATCTACATCTATATGTCCCATAGAACAGAGGGATTGTCTATACATCATCTACATCTATATGTCCCATAGGATGGAAGGATTGTCTATACATGTGATCAGGGAGCACATCATCTACATCTATATGTCCCATAGAACAGAGGAATTGTCTATACATCATCTACATCTATATGTCCCATAGGAGAGAGGGATTGTCTATACATGTGATCAGGGAGCACATCATCTACATCTATATGTCCCATAGGACGGAAGGATTGTCTATACATCATCTACATCTATATGTCCCATAGGACGGAAGGATTGCCTATACATCTGATCAGCGAGCACATCATCTACATCTATATGTCCCATAGGACGGAAGGATTGTCTATACATGTGATCAGGGAGCACATCATCTACATCTATATGTCCCATAGGACGGAAGGATTGTCTATACATGTGATCAGGGAGCACATCATCTACATCTATATGTCCCATAGGAGGGAGGGATTGTCTATACATCATCTACATCTATATGTCCCATAGAACAGAGGGATTGTCTATACATCATCTACATCTATATGTCCCATAGAACAGAGGGATTGTCTATACATCATCTACATCTATATGTCCCATAGAACAGGGATTGTCTATACATCATCTACATCTATATGTCCCATAGGAGAGAGGGATTGTCTATACATCATCTACATCTATATGTCCCATAGGATGGAGGAATTGTCTTTAGCAGCAGACACTTACCTCTTAAAGAGTTCAGATTGATTCCTCTTCATATTTGGTCCATGAACCCTGCGCTTGGGTGTCTGCTGAGCTGAAGATTTTGGAGTCGCTGCAGGAAAGAAAGACGATGTAAGAAAATCCTTATTATTAATAAAGGGCTCATTATTGCAGGATGAGTGAAGAAATCAGGCGATACCTTTTAGAGACTAACTGAGTATATTTGATGGTAAGCTTTCGAGAGTGCTAGCTCTCTTCTTCAGACATGGTGTTATACAAGAAACTGAAAGTTCACAGACTTTTTATACACACACACAAGACCTGGATCTTCAAAGGATCTTGGAATAACAAATTGCAATCTAAGTAGAGAAGTTATTTACAACAGGTCAGGAAATAAACACAGTCTGGAAAAATTGTGGGGTGTGACGGAGGGATCTGTTATCTATCTGTAATGAGCTGGTGATTTGTGACCCTCACAGGTCATACATAGTGTGACATGAAGCTGGCAGGAATATTAAGTCCAAATTGCAGAGTTTGAAATTTTTGCATTAAGTTGTATTCCCATTCCTATCTCTCCCTCTGTGTCTTAAAATTACTGCAGGTCTTCCAATGTGGTGTATCTCATAATGTGTGTGCAATGTCCCACCACAGAGACTCAGTCAGCGCATGAACTCACACAGATCCACCATTAATAACAGCAGAACAGATCTCCCAGTGGCCGCACATTTCTCCGGAGAAGACCGCTCTATTGAAGATTTGCGGGTTGTGGTTTCAATGGGACATGTTAAGACGCAGAGGAAGAGAAAGGAATGGGAATATAAGCTAATGAAAAAATTTCAAAGGATGTACACAAGGGGAACAGGCAGCTGGGACTGTGCCCTATAGCCCCAAAACTGAAAATGGGGACCAATCCCATACACGATGTTGGCGGTGGCACGGGCTAGGTCATGTAGCTGCGTACTGTCCCCTAACAACTGAGCCCATGGACTGTAGTAGTTCCCGGCGAGTCTCTCTGTTTGCTCACCCTGCCTGTATAGCGGAACTCACAAGTGACTGTGATCCCCAGCTGCTAACGTATTGTATTCTCATGGTATATACAGTGTTGCTCACCATTATTGGCAACCCCTTCATTTTTTTCATAGACTGTACAACATCTTCACAAATAAATGGAAATGTACCAAAGTTATAGCCTCAGGTTTTTTTTAATTAGTCGTCCAAAATAATACAACAATAAAATATTGTTTTTCAACTTACATGTTGTAATTTCAAAGAAGAAACAGAATAAACAGCTTGTGCAGCAATAAAGGCCCCCTAAGTAATACTTGGTTGCACACCCTTTGGCTCTGATGAAGGCCTCCAAACGTTTCTTGTAGCCATTGCGAGGTGGTGACTGGTAAGGTTCTGGAAGGTCGCTATGTCTCCCCAAGATTCCTCACTTATGTAAGGTAAGTGGGGTTACAACACCGGTAACAAAACCTCAGCTGTGAGAAGTCTGTTAACCACTTCTTGTCCTACTAGGGAGGGGCCTTCGAGTGCAGGTGGGAGCTTGGCCTCATTAAAGGCCTATAAAAGGTTGCTAAGTCCTCAGTCCTGAGCAGTTCCTGGGGAGAGGAGGAGTCGGGTTCTGTCCAAACCTTCTGAAGACTGGTGAGACGCCAGTGTGAACTGCTGCCAATACTTTGCTCTGCATGTTGACCGTGTGGCTGAAGCAAGCCACACGTATAGTTAGTATTACCTGTGTTTAGTTAGTAGCTCGGATGAGCAGGAGTTATTTTATGGTTTTTGCCTGAAAGTTAAGGCTTAATTTTCTGCAGTTTTTTGAGAAATAAACGTACAGGGTAAAAACCTTTGGAATATGATTTTTGTGTCCGTCTCTGACTGTCTGGGTCCGCTGCTGCTACCACTCAGCCTATCCTCCCACACCATCTATAAGCTTCTTGCACTTCTCTTCTGGTATTTTCTCTTCCTTTGCAGTTTGTTCAAGCGCTTCAATGCTTGCAGGGTTCTTTTTCCCAATGTCAGATTTCAGCTCACCCCAAAGATTTTCAATGGGATTGAGGTCAGGACTCATTGCTGGCCATTTTAAAACAGTCCATTTTTTCTCTTTTTCAACCGTTCCTGTGTACTTTTGGATGTGTACTTTGGGTCATTGTCTTGCTGGAGGACCCATGATCTTCGACGCAAACCAAGTTTTCTTACACCGGGTAGGACACTTTGCTGTAAAATCTCTTGATAATTCTTTGGTTTCATGATTCCTGTGATACAGTCAAGGCCTCCAGTACCAGACGCAGTAAAGCAACCCCACAGCATTATGGATCCTCCACCATGCTTAACTGTTGGTACGGTGTTCTTTTCCTTATAAGCTTCATTATATCATCTGTAAAGAAACTGTTGCTTTGCATTGCCAAAAAGTTTGATTTTTGTTTCATCTGTCCAGAAGGACTGTGGTTTGTTAAGGTACTCTTTGGCAAAGATCAGTCGTTCTTTTTTTATGTATTTTCTTCAGCAATGGTTTCTTGCTTGGCCTTCGCCCATAAAGTTCTGCTTAGTTAGTGTGCGGCGTATGGTACTTGTTGAATCCATGATGCCAGACTGTTCCCAGTTAGCCTTCAGGTCTTTGGATGTTTGACGTGGTGTTTTTCCACCATTCACACCAACCTTCGAAGACATCTCTTGTCAATTTTCCTCTTTCCCCATGTCCAAGGAGGTTCTTGATGGTTCCATGCTTGGCAAACTTCTTAATAATATTGCACACTGTTGAAACTGGGATACCAAGGTCTTTGGAGATGGCCTTATACCCTGTGGAAGTCTTGTGTCTGCAGCCGCAGAAGGGGCCATGGCAGAATGCTGATGTAGAGCGCCGCCCTTCCAGTGTGGCTCTCCGCTGCCACCGATTAGGCCCAGGACGCTTATTATTTCAGTGTTCTGCCTCCCATTGAAAACAATGGCTGTAGCTCACATAGATTAAAGCCATAGAGGCAGGATGGATTTCTCTATGATATCTGGATAGGTCTATATCTATTTCCAGTCAGGAAGTAAGTCGGGTAAGTCAGGCCTGTGTCGAGCCTTTCAAGTGTCTCTGGATGGAAAGTGTCACGGACTTGAGACTTCTACAAAAGGATGGTTTCATTGTAAAACTAGATCTCAAGGATGCAATCCACTCCATGTCTGTCGCTCCCAAGACCAGGAGGCTCCTCCAATCTGTGTGGCTGGAACATGATGGTGCTTGGACTTTCCATTGCCCATATACATTTATGAGGGTGATGAAAGCTATCATAGACTTTCTATAAGAAAAGGGAGTCCTCTGCCTAATATATCTAGAAAAACATTTTCTTACTTCAAGACAGAGAGGTCCTCAGAGAGACGCGGTTCTCACGCAGATTTTCTCTGGCCGGCCTCTTCGGAAAGGTTGCCCCATTACACTCACAGCTCCTACTCTATGTACAATAATATATTCAGGATTGCTCCAAAAGCTCAGAGAGAATTAGAAGTGACTGCGCACTGGCATATCTCAACAAGAGGAGAGGAACCAAATCCAGAAAGCTACTGAGGAACCACTGGAGTTCTGGAATTAAGCACTGAACTGGAAGTTGGATAAGAGAACCCAATATGTCCCAGGAAACATGAACGAGGCTGCAGATACAATCTCCAGGCAGGAGCCAGCGTCTGTGATGGTTGCTCTGAAGACACAGTTCTTCCAGCAAATCTGTCAAATTCAGGCCCGGAGACACAGACCTTTTTACATGGCTCAGACAGTGGGAGATATGTGGCAGAAACATGGTCAGCAGAGACTTAGAGGGTGGATGCCCTAATAATATCACAGATGGTATTAGTGAGCCCACTGTGGCCATTGGAATTGAGGTAGCAGAGACTACAACTGTTGTTGGTAGAGCAGAAGCTCCCATTAGGAATGATGGTGGAGGGCTTCCAGGGACCAGCAGACCTTCTGCCTGAACTTACACCACTTGTGTGCAGAGCTGGGAGAATTAGCTCTCATTTCCGGAACTTTCAGGTAAACAACCTAATGAATTGGTCATGGAGACCAACGACGTGTATTAGATTTCTGTCTATTATATCTGAAATCCAGACTTAGATCTAGGAAAGCTCTGGTCATAATTGATTTCTATCATTCAGACTTGTGGGATTTTTTTAACACAAAATTCAATTGAGGTAGAACCTCTGATAGCGCAACATCCATCTGCTCTGCCCATAACATGACTACTCTGAATACGGCACAGAATGAAATCTAATGAAGGCTTCTTAAAGGTCTCATTGCTTCAAGGCCTATCTTTCCAATGTACCATGGTATTCGGGATAGTCCTTACACTGGCTTGGTAGACAGCTGGCAGGTCTTTTAGCTCTTGCTATGACTGGTAGATGGGTGGAATTGATCTATGCAATAGAGCCTTAGCTTTCCAGGACTCGCAGAGGTTACTATATTGCTCACACATTGACAGTAGCCTTGTGGAGATTGACCTCTTAGAAGATAGAAGCAAGTCTATTCTTTGTGGAATGAGACTACTTAGAGATTACCAATTTATCCATTACATCAGACAACCATTGTCATCCAATACGATGAGAGGTCGGATCCTCTTGGCTATGAGAGCTTTGGGAATAGACACCACCATCTGCACAGTGCATTCCCTTTGAAGTGCGGCTTCTTCTGGAGCTGCGGCTAGGGGAGCTCCTCCGGATTCCATTCTAAAAGCAGCTAGATAGCTAGATGGTCATCAGCATAGACCTTCATGAAGGACTACCGGAGACCCGCTGACATAGGCCAGATAAGATTCAGAGGTCCACTACCAGGTCTGACTTATTCTACCAAATAGCTGCCATCAGGTGGCTGCAACCTAAAGAGCTAAACTCCGTGTGCAAGAACCTTCGATTCCACAGCGAGTACAGGAGAATCTGCTCTACATCTGTCACTCCGGCACAGCGACATAACCATGCAGGACATATACAGAGAAGTACAGACAGGTACTGATGTAATACAAAAAAAGAAAGGGAGGGGCACTCCCTAGTGAAGCCTGTATAGGTGGTAAATGAATGACACACTGTAACATCCTTGCCTGTTCAGGCTTTGGCACCATCCTCCAGGCGCACGCTGCGGTGCAGGAGGCGTGCCCGGTTGTGATTCCTTCCTTTGGGTTTTTCTTGTATTGTCTGAACACTGTCCTATTCCCTCACCTCCTTAATTGATTTTCCACCACGCCCTTCTCCTTCACCTTGCTCTCCCCCTGCTCCACTAAGAGTTAACTTTAGTCCTACCTGTGTGATTGACAGCCTGTCCTCCTATCAAGTCTGGGGCGGGTTCTTTCTCCCTATTTATTGTTTGCTCACTTTCCCATTGGCGCCTGCTATTGCATTTTGCTTACTGGCTATACTCCTTATTCCTTGTTACCTGCTCTTCTGATTTCATGACCACTGGCTTACCTTTGACTTCTCTTGGATTGTGATTTTGTACTGCATTGCTCGTTTGTTACCGACCCCTTGGCTAGCTGACCTCCCTTTGTTGTTGTGCGTCCTGTCTGCGTTCTGTGTTATCACTTATTATAAGCAGGGACTGTCAACGGGTTGCTGGCTGTCACCTAGGACAGATCGGGCAAGTTAGCCAGGGACAGTGGGGGGGATTCAGCTTAGGGTCCACTGTCTTGTTGTGCCCCTCCCCCCTCAGTTCTCCAGCAGCTACTGGGGAATTGCTTCTCTAGTGATTCCCTTACACACACGGGGTAAGACAGATCTCACCTATTCAGGATAATGAATAGTGTATATCACAAAAACATCATCTGTTGTACCAAGTTAATCTTCCCCCATGATAGGAAACGGCTGCAGCTCAAGTCCTTGGTAGTTTGAATCCAAAAAACCATAAAGGAAAAACAAATTTAAAAAAAATAAATAAAAAAAGGACCATAAACAAGCCTAAAGGCAGTTGTCCATTGCTGAAACGCGTTGCCTTCATTTTTTAAATAAATTATAATTTTTATATTACAGTAGCTCTTGTTTATAGTTTTTTTTTTTTTTTTTTTTTAAACTGTACTGATGTAAGTAATGGGCCTGGCTGTGATAGAAAGACTTCTTTTCAGCTCATTTCTCCCTCTCCCCTCTCCATAGATTTGCATTCTGAATGCGACTGTGCTCTGTTTCACTTAGTCTCAGCTATCTATACTTTGACATGGTGTATACAGTACATGTGCATGCTTGTGCATGTATGTGTGCACATGTACAAAGAAGTACATGTAATGCTTCATTCACACTTGCGCCTGGTATCTGTCCGTCGTGGGCAGCAGGGTGGCTCAGTGGTTAGCACTACAGCCTTGCAGCGCTGGAGTCCTGAGTTCGAATTCTGCCAAGGAGTTTGTATGTTCTCCCCGTGTTTGCGTGGGTTTCCTCCGGATACTCCGGTTTCCTCCCACACTCCAAAAACATCCTGATAGGGAATGTAGATTGTGAGTCCTATATGTGACTGTCAATATCTGTAAAGCGCTGCGGAATATGATGGCGCTATATAAGTAAGCGTAATAACTAAATAATAAATCCACCTTAAGATTAGAAAAACTGTTTGAAAAGATTTGTTTAAAAACTAATTCATTTCAAAGGCTTTTTAAAACAATCCGTGTGCGTTTTGGGCCTTTCCGCCGTGTAAGGGGGATTTGCAGGACTTCGTGTTCGTACAAAAAATAAGGAAACACAACGGACCGCATCAAAACCATTTTTTTTTTAACATTGAGGTCTATGGAAGGCGGATTACAAACATTACAGCGGATAGTCATCTGTTTGTGTCCGTTTTGCAATCCGTTTTTCCCTCTGCGCATGCTCAGGATAAAGAAGGAAAAAGAAAAAAAAACGGATTGGTTAAAAACAGACACAAACTCACAGCAAATTGTCCGTGTTTTTGACAGACACCCATTGACTATCCATCTAAAAAGACAGATTGGGGTATCCGCTGTGTAACCGGTTGGAATCCTTTTTGTACCAAACCGTTTTTTATTTTTAAACAGTTTGCCAGCGGACGGATACCAGGCGCAAGTGTGAACCAAGCATACAGTAAGGAATTCTTAGATGGATGACCAGATAGCAGAATAGATCTTCCTCTTACATAGTGAACAATATCATTATTTCAGAGATGATCATGAGAACGATTCCTCGCCATTTGGGGGTCATTTATGTAATAAGTTTAGTCCATAAAGGGCATTTTATCTCCTCCGGTTACTGCCTGGACGTTACACTATACATGACAGCGGACAATGCGGGGCAGTAACAATCCCATCCACATCAGTCAGGACACTGGTTATACCCAGCACAGTGATAATAACAAGTGATCCCCGGCATGGACGCCTGTCCCCATAGCAGGGAGAACACAATATACAGCCAGCAGTGCAACCAAGAGCCAGAGCTGACCCCGCTCTTAGGATTAGGATAACAGACATGGCCAGTCACTGACCAGAAAGGCCCGGCAGGGTTATCTCTCTATTCATATCAGATGCCATATCAGATTATCCCTATACCTGCTGCTGAAAATCTGTGGATCCATTATTTCTGGGCCTTATCATATCACACAACAGGTGTGAGTGCTCACTAATATGATACACAGAGCTGTGTGGGCACGAATGAGGGCATCACAACACAACAGGCGGCCATGTATCTGACCTGGACATCGCATAACTCCCAACAATCCCGCAACTGGTGGGACAGTCCTGATGTCAGACTGCTGTCCTGCGGTCCCGCATTGCTTAAAATTTGTCCCGCTAGGCCCCTGAAGTGTTTTGCTATTAACAAACTTTATTAGGGTAGGGCAGAGGCGTAGCTAGGGGTTTAGCACAGGGTGGGGCAAACAATAGGAAAGGGGGAGGGGTTTGCTTATACGTAAAATCCTGCCTTAAGCCAGTCCTGCGTGAGGACATCTGGGAAGAAAATGAATATTTGGAGTCCTTATGGGTGGAAATTAAGGGAGGAACAAAGAATAATAAAATACTGATAGGGGTTTGTTATAAATCTCCAAATATAATGGAAGAAGCTGAAAATGTACTAATAAGACAAATAGATGAGGCCGCAAAGCAGAATAAAGTCATTATTATGGGGGATTTCACTGACCCAGATATCAACTGGGAGGCAGAAACCTGCAGGGCCAACAAAGGGGACAGAATCAGGTCAGGAATAAGAGAGACTGACCGATCACAACTAGTGCAGGACCCAACAAGAGGCTCTTCTACACCTAATTGTAACAAATGAACCAGACACATTTTCAAGAGTGGAGGTCGGGGGTCATCTTGGTAATAGTGACCACAACATAAGAAGTTTTCTTGTACACACTAAAAAAATGTTCAGTAGAGGGGGAACAAAAACACTAAACTTCAGGAAGGCCAATTGTCACCAGCTGAGAGAGGAGCTTAGCAGCACAAACTGGGACAATGTCCTCAAAGTGACCACAACACAAACAAAATGCCTTCTAAATAGGACCACTAAAAACATATCCCTTATGGGAATAAGCGGGCCAGAAATCATAGAAAACCAATATGGCTAACTAAAGCGGTAAGGAGTGCAATGAGGGATAAAAAGGAAGCATTTAAAGTGCTAAAAAAAGAAAGTAGTGACACAGCATTAAAAAACTATAAAGAGAAAAATAAATTGTGTAAAAGACAAATAAAGGAGGCAAAGATCGAGGCTGAGAGAATAATCGCCAAGGAAAGTAAAAATAATCCAAAAGTATACTTCAATTACATAAATAACAAGAGAATAGAAACGGAAAATGTGGGCCCTCTCAAAAATAATCTGGGTGTAATGGTGGAGGAGGATGAGGAAAAAGTACAACTATTAAATGCCTTCTTCTCTACGGTGTTTACACAAGAAAATCCAATGGCCAGCGACATGATTAGGGGTAATGTTAACTCTCTATTAAATGTCACCTGTGTAACCCAGGAGGAAGTGCGGCGCCGCCTTCAAAACACAAAAATAGACAAATCACCAGGTCCAGATGGCATACACCCCCGAGTTCTGAGGGAATTATGCATGGTGATAGACAAACCCTTATATCTAATATTTAAGGATTCAGTAATGACTGGGTTTGTTCCACTTGACTGGCACATAGCAAATGTGGTGCCAATTTCCAAAAAGGGGTCTAAAAGTGAGCCTGGAAACTATAGGCCAGTAAGTTTGACTTCTGTGGTGGGTAAGATATTTGAGAGCTTTCTAAGAGATGCCATACTGGATTACCTCAATGTAAATCATCTTATAACACCCAATCAGCATGGGTATATGAGGAATCGGTCCTGTCTGACTAATCTGATCAGCTTCTATGAATAGGTCAGTTCAAGACTGGATATGGGTAATGCAGTGGACGTGGTGTGTCTGGACATGGGTAATGCAGTGGACGTGGCGTATCTGGACATGGGTAATGCAGTGGGCATGGTGTATCTGGACATGGGTAATGCAGTGGACGTGGTGTATCTGGACATTGGTAATGCTGTGGACGTGGTGTATCTGGACATGGGTGATGCAGTGGGCGTGGTGTATCTGGACATGGGTAATGCAGTGGGGGGGGGCGTGGTGTGTCTGGGGATGGGTGTTGCGGTGGGGGTGTTGTATCTGGGCATTGGGAATGCTGTGGGTGTGGTGTATCTGGCATGGGTAATGCGGCCGTGGTGTATCTGGACATGGGTAATGCAGTGGACGTGGTGTATCTGGACATGGGTAATGCAGTGGACACGTGGTGTATCTGGACATGGGTAATGCGTGGGCGTGGTGTATCTGGACATGGGTAATGCTGTGGACGTGGTGTATCTGGACATGGGTATGCTGGAGTGGTGTTCTGGTGGGTAATGCAGTGGACGTGGTGTATCTGGACATGGGTGGGGGGTGGTGTTTGGTGGTAATGCTGTGGCGTGGGGTATCTGGACATGGGTAAATGCAGTGGACGTGGTGTATCTGGACATGGGTAATGCAGTGGACGTGGTGTATCTGGACATGGGTAATGCTGTGGACGTGGGGTATCTGGACATGGGTAATGCAGTGGACGTGGTGTATCTGGACATGGGTAATGCAATGGACGTGGTGTATCTGGACATGGGTAATTCAGTGGGCGTGGTGTATCTGGACTTTTCAAAGGCTTTTGATACTGTACCACATAAAAGGTTGGTATGCAAAATGAGAATGTTGGGACTGGGGGAAAACATATGCATTTGGGTTCCCAACTGGCTCACTGATAGGAAACAGAGGGTGCTTATTAATGGTAAATATTCAGACTGGGTAACAGTCACCAGTGGGGTGCCACAGGGGTCAGTATTGGAGGGGTCACAGTCACCAGTGGGGTACCACAGGGGTCAGTATTGGAGGGGTCACAGTCACCAGTGGGGTGCCACAGGGGCGTTTGGGGGGCCGCCCGGGGGTGCCCGGGGCGTTGGGGGGTCCGTCCCGTGGGGTGCCCGGGGTCATTTGGGGGGTCCGTCCCGTGGGGTGCCCAGGGGTCAGTATTGGAGGGGTCACAGTCACCAGTGGGGTGCCACAGGGGTCAGTATTGGGCCCTCTACTGTTTAATATCTTTATTAATGACCTGGTAGATGGTTTGCAAAGCAGGGTGTCCATATTTGCAGATGTTACTAAACTTTGTAAGGTAATCAAAAATGAGGAGGATAATAGAATATTACAGGGGATCTAAGGAACCTGGAAGCATGGGCCGAGACTTGGCAAATGAAGTTTAATATTGACAAATGTAAGGTTATGCATTTTGGACGACGAAATAAAATGTCTGATTATGTACTTAATAGTAAATTACTGGGTAAGACTGACAGTGAGAGAGACTTGGGGATTGTGGTGGACAGTAAGCTTACCTTTAGTGACCAGTTCCAGGCAGCGGCTGCCAAGGCTAATAAAATTATGGGATGCATCAAAAGAGGTCTAGACACTCATGACAAGAACATAGTTATGCCTCTATACAAATCACTGGTACGGCCACACTTAGACTATTGTGCACAATTCTGGGCCCCAGTATACAAGAAAGACAAAATCGAACTACAAAGAGTGCAAAGAAGGGCAACCAAAATTATTAGGGGAATGGGTGGATTGGAGGACAACGATAGATTAACAAACTTGGGGTTATTCAGTTTAGAGAAAAGACGTCTACAGGGAGATCTAATAACAATGTACAAATACATGAAGGGACAGCACAAAGAACTTTCTAATGATCTTTTTACTCCTAGACCAGTGACAGTGACAAGGGGACGTCCTCTACACCTAGACCAGTGACAGTGACAAGGGGATGTCCTCTACACCTAGACCGGTGACAGTGACAAGGGGACCCCCCCCCCCCCGGTGACGTCAGGGGACGTCCTCTACGCCTAGACCGGTGACAGTGACAAGGGGACGTCCTCTACACCTAGACCAGTGACAGTGACAAGGGGGACATCCTCTACACCTAGACCAGTGACAGTGACAAGGGGACATCCTCTACACCTAGACCAGTGACAGTGACAAGGGGACATCCTCTACACCTAGACCAGTGACAGTGACAAGGTGCTCCTCTACACCTAGACGTGACAGTGACAAGGGGACATCCTCTACACCTAGACCGGTGACAGTGACAAGGAGACATCCTCTACACCTAGACCGGTGACAGTGACAAGGAGACGTCCTCTACACCTAGACCGGTGACAGTGACAAGGAGAGGTCCTTTACACCTAGACCGGTGACAGTGACAAGGGGATGTCCTCTACACCTAGACCGGTGACAGTGACAAAGGGACATCCTCTACACCTTGACCGGTGACAGTGACAAGGGGAAGTCCTCTACACCTAGACCGGTGACAGTGACAAGGGGAAGTCCTCTACACCTAGACCGGTGACAGTGACAAGGGGACGTCCTCTACACCTAGGCCAGTGACAGTGACAAGGGGACATCCTCTACACCTAGACCGATGGCAGTGACAAGGGGACATCCTCTACACCTAGACCAGTGACAGTGACAAAGAGATATCCTCTACACCTAGGCCGGTGACAGTGACAAGAGGACATCCTCTACACCTAGGCCAGTGACAGTGACAAGGGGACGTCCTCTACACCTAGGCCAGTGACAAGGGGACGTCCTCTACACCTAGACCAGTGACAGTGACAAGGGGACATCCTCTACACCTAGAACGGTGACAAGGGGACATCCTCTACACCTAGACCTGTGACAGTGACAAGGGGATGTCCTCTACACCTAGACCGGTGACAGTGACAAGGGGACATCCTCTACACCTAGGCCAGTGACAAGGGGACGTCCTCTACACCTAGACCAGTGACAGTGACAAGGGGACGTCCTCTACACCTAGACCAGTGACAGTGACAAGGGGACATCCTCTACACCTAGACCAGTGACAGTGACAAGGGGATGTCCTCTACACCTAGACCAGTGACAAGGGGACGTCCTCTACACCTAGACCAGTGACAGTACAAGGGGACGTCCTCTACACCTAGACCAG
>CAMRHE010001760.1:0-38726 GCA_947044405.1 Leptodactylus fallax | reverse complement strand
TCTCCCACTTCTTACTGCCCCCGCCCGGGCCCTGCCCTCTATCCCGGCTGCTGTGCCGCCTCTTCCCATTCTTCCCCTCATTCCTGCAGGTTTTCCTCTTTCTTCCAGTCTCTCGTCCAATCCTAAGTTGTTCCTCCTGGTCTCCCTCCTCCTCCTCCTCCTCCTCCTCCTCCCAAGCTCTTTTCTCACTTTTGCTCACTTTTCTGCTGCTTCCTCCTCTCCAGGTCAATATGGCGAAATCGTACGACCATCTCTTCAAGCTGCTGCTAATCGGGGACAGCGGGGTGGGGGAAGACCTGTCTGATCGTCCGCTTCTCCGAGGACAGCTTCAACAGCACCTACATCTCCACCATAGGTGAGTAGTCCTGCCCCTCCCCAACACCCCCACCTCAGACTGTCAGCTCTGCGGTCCAGCTCCTCATTCTGTACGTGTATTACTATTGTGTCTTGTATCCTCCATGTACTATGTGTGTATTATTGCTGTGTTGTATCCTGTTTATGTAGCTTTGTGTATTGTGTGTGTTTTGCTCTTGTATCCTGTACATATTGTGTTATGTTGTATCTTCTTTATGTACTATGTGTGTTTTATCGTTGCGTTGTACTGTGTGGTTTGTGTTGTAGCTTCTTTGTGTTGCTTTGTGTACTTTTGTTATATCCTGTATGTGCTGTTTACTATTTGTTACTTTGTGTTTGTTTTATCACTGTGTTGTCCTGTGTGTTATATCCTTTTCTGTGTTCTATTATGTTGTATAGTGTTCTTTGTGTATTGTGTGTTTTATCACTGTGCCTGTTGTTGTTATATTACGTTATATACTGTTTCTTTGTATATTGTATTCTCCCGGTGTTGCTGTATTGTGTGTGTTGTATACTGTTCATTGTGTGTTGTGTGCTGTATACTGTTCGTTGTCTTTGTGTGTGTGGTATACTGTTCATTGTGTGTTATGTTGTATACTGTTCATTGTGTGTGTGGTATACTGTTCATTGTGTGTTGTGTTGTATACTGTTCAGTGTGTGTTGTGTGTGTTGTATACTGGTCGTTGTGTGTGTGTTGTATGTTGTGTGTGTGTGTTGTATACTGGTCATTGTATGTTGTGTGTGGTGTGTTGTATACTGGTCATTGTATGTTGTATACTTGTCTTGTCCACTCACAGTTGTCATTTTCTTCTTCTTGTGCGTTGTCTCGCTCGGCCTCTTCATCCGTCACACAGCCGTACACGCTGCGTTTATATTGCTTCTCGCGGCCGCCATTTTGGAGTTGTGATGTATTCGCAATTTTGGTTGTGTCAGTAAATTCTCGGTGTCTGTACAGATACCACAGCTGTTCATTGATCCTCTCGGTCACTGACTCCTCCCACATGACACTGTGGTCATCCCGGGAGACTTCTTTGGTTTTATGATGTCATCCCTGTAACAAAAGCAGGAAGTGGCGCTGGCAGTGACCCGCCGCCTCTGACCCGCCGCCACTGAGCCGCTGTCACTCTGGATTCCTCATCTTCCTTCCTGCCCTCATCCCTGATCCTCAGGCCATTGTTATGGGGGCGGGGGGGAGGAGGTAACACTGCCTCGTCATGGGGAACAACTCAGCTCTCCCAGAGTCCAGAACGGCACATTAATACTGTATGTCAGGGGATAGGGGAAAGCTGGGTGACAACAGATACACCACCACTATACCCTCTATGGCCAGTGTCACCCAGCTTTCCTAGTATTCTGAGAATCTACAGTGTGATTTCAGTGCCGCTCAGGACTCTGCTTTTCTAGGGTCCTGAATGGCAGATCCGCCCTATTGATCGTGGGATACAATGCTGTTCAGCAGCCTGGAAAAGCGTGGTGCCACCCAGTATGTCTGTGATGACCCCTCCCACTTGGGCTGTCACCCAGCTTTCCTAGAGTCCTGAATGGCAGATCCACCACGGATGAAGTAGCTGGCGGGATGGGTAGTGGTTTTGATGGATTTCGGGGTTGATTCTTACAAATTTTCCCTTTCTGCCCAGGAATCGACTTTAAAATCCGAACGACCGAGATCCAAGGGAAGAAAATCAAACTACAAGTCTGGTGAGTAAGAGGTAAAATGCTCAAGATGTTCTGCAGCAGCATCGCCACAGATAGCTTGTGTCCTCCCCCTGGCTCTGTCCGCATCGCTCAATGAATGAGCTGCCATTGACAAACAAGATGGCCGCCACTCCTGGTTGGTTATGGCCTCCTGACCAATCAGAAGTGCTTATGTCAGCAGGGGGCGGGGCCAATCACTGATCGATACCCTTAAAATCCATTTTTTTTTCCCCCGCTAGGGACACGGCAGGACAGGAGAGATTCAAGACCATCACTACGGCCTATTACCGGGGGGCGATGGTGAGTACTGGGACATGCACCCTCGTAGCTCACATAGGGCGCTTATACTAATACACTCGCCATGTTGTGGGACATCAGCCCATCGACCAGGGGGCAACGTCTGCTTAGCATCTACCCTCCATGGTGCACGGTGTGATGGCCCCGTCCTATGTATTACAATATAAGTGGACCATCAGTCTGTCTCTTTTGCAGGGGATCATCCTGGTCTATGACATCACCGATGAGCGATCCTTCGAAAATATTCAGAACTGGATGAAGAGCATTAAAGAGGTGAGTGGCAGGAGGAGCATCAGAGGTCTGGAGGGTGAGGGGCTGCGGGGCATTCACACCAGGTTGGACTATTCCATTCTTCTTGGGTGGTGTCTTAGTTGGACTGTTCCATTGTCACAATGTGTTGCTTTCCCCACAGAACGCTGCACCGGGTGTAGAGCGGATGCTCCTGGGGAATAAATGTGACATGGAGAACAGACGGAAAGTCCAGAAGGAGCGCGGGGAGAAGGTGAGGTTGTGTCCTCTGTACTCGGGGGGTGAACGTCTACCCGTGTCCTCTGTACTCGGGGATATCTTTCACACGTGTCCTCTCTCTGTACTCGGGGGGGGGGGGGGGGGAGGGAATGTCTACCCGTGCACCCTTAGGGGGTTGTCTTTCACATGTGTCCTCTGTACTCGGGGGGGGGGGGGGGGGGTCTTTCACACGTGTCTCCTGTACTTGGGGGAGGTGAATGTCTACCCGTGCACCCTTAGGGGATGTCTTTCGCACGTGTCCTCTGTACTCGGGGGGTGTCTTTTACATGTGTCCTCTGTACTCAAGGGGGGAGGTGTCTTTCACACGTGTCCCCTGTATTCGGGGGGTGAATGTCTACCCGTGCACCCTTAGGAGTTGTCTTTCACACGTGTCCTCTGTACTCGGGAGTGTCTTTCACACGTGTCCTCTGTACTCGGGGGCGTCTTTCACACGTGTCCTCTGTACTCGGGAGTGTCTTTCACACGTGTCCTCTCTCTGTACTCGGGAGTGTCTTTCACACATGTCCTCTCTCTGTACTCGGGGGGGGGGTGTCTTTCACACGTGTCCTCTGTACTCGGGGGGTGTCTTTCACACGTGTCCTCTGTACTCGGGAGTGTCTTTCACACGTGTCCTCTGTACTCGGGAGTGTCTTTCACACGTGTCCTCTGTACTCGGGGCGTCTTTCACACGTGTCCTCTGTACTCGGGGAGGTGTCTTTCACACGTGTCCTCTGTACTCGGGGGCGTCTTTCACACGTGTCCTCTGTACTCGGGGGGTGTCTTTCACACGTGTCCTCTGTACTCGGGGGGGCGTCTTTTCACACGTGTCCTCTGTACTCGGGAGTGTCTTTCACACGTGTCCTCTGTACTCGGGGGTGTCTTTCACACGTGTCCTCTGTGCTCGGGGGCGTCTTTCACACGTGTCCTCTGTACTCGGTGGGGGGGTGTCTTTCACACGTGTCCCTCTGTACTCGGGGGGTGTCTTTCACACGTGTCCTCTGTACTCGGGAGTGTCTTTCACACGTGTCCTCTGTACTCGGGGGGCGTCTTTCACACGTGTCCTCTGTACTCGGGGGTGTCTTTCACACGTGTCCTCTGTACTCGGGGGGGGGGGGGGGGCGTCTTTCACACGTGTCCTCTGTACTCGGGGGCGTCTTTCACACGTGTCCTCTGTACTCGGGGGCGTCTTTCACACGTGTCCTCTGTACTCGGGGGCGTCTTTCACACGTGTCCCTCTGTACTCGGGGGGCGTCTTTCACACGTGTCCTCTGTACTCGGGGGGGCGTCTTTCACACGTGTCCTCTGTACTCGGGGGGGGGTGTCTTTCACACGTGTCCCTCTGTACTCGGGGGCGTCTTTCACACGTGTCCTCTGTACTCGGGGGGTGTCTTTCACACGTGTCCTCTGTACTCGGGGGGCGTCTTTCACACGTGTCCTCTGTACTCGGGGGGGGTGTCTTTCACACGTGTCCTCTGTACTCGGGGGTGTCTTTCACACGTGTCCTCTGTACTCGGTGGGGGGGCGTCTTTCACACGTGTCCTCTGTACTCGGGAGTGTCTTTCACACGTGTCCTCTGTACTCGGGGGTGTCTTTCACACGTGTCCTCTGTACTCGGGGGCGTCTTTCACACGTGTCCTCTGTACTCGGGGGGATGTCTTTCACACGTGTCCTCTGTACTCGGGGGGCGTCTTTCACACGTGTCCTCTGTACTCGGGGGGGATGTCTTTCACACGTGTCCTCTGTACTCGGGGGCGTCTTTCACACGTGTCCTCTGTACTCGGGGGGGATGTCTTTCACACGTGTCCTCTGTACTCGGGGGCGTCTTTCACACGTGTCCTCTGTACTCGGGGGTGTCTTTCACACGTGTCCTCTGTACTCGGTGGGGGGGGTCTTTCACACGTGTCCTCTGTACTCGGGAGTGTCTTTCACACGTGTCCTCTGTACTTGGGAGTGTCTTTCACACGTGTCCCTCTGTACTCGGGGGGCGTCTTTCACACGTGTCCTCTGTACTCGGTGGGGGGTGTCTTTCACACGTGTCCTCTGTACTCGGGGGGTGTCTTTCACACGTGTCCTCTGTACTCGGGGGTGTCTTTCACACGTGTCCTCTGTACTCGGGGGCGTCTTTCACACGTGTCCTCTGTACTTGGGAGTGTCTTTCACACGTGTCCTCTGTACTCGGGGGCGTCTTTCACACGTGTCCTCTGGTAACCGCCCTCTTCTTGCTCCTCCCTTTAGCTCGCTAAGGAACACGGCATCCGGTTCTTTGAGACGAGCGCTAAGTCCAGCCAGAACGTGGACGAGGTGAGTGCCCGCTAGATCTCGGCCCCATCTCCAGGGATTCTGCTCCCTATAACTTGTCCTGTCTCTCCGCAGTCCTTCAATGCACTGGCCACAGATATCCTGCTGCAGATGTCCCGGCGGGCGGTGAGTGCAGCCCCTCCCCATCATATACACCCCACAGACCCCCCGAGACCTTCCCCATCAATACCTGTTCTGTCCTTTTCTGCAGGCTCACGGGATGAAGGATCCGGTGGATCTAAGAAGTTCTTCTAAGAAAGGAGGCAACAAGTGTTCTGTGATCTAAGGCTGCACTGGAGGGGATCGGGCGGCCCCTTCCCCTGTAAGGACACGGGCGCCGCTTATCCAGACTCTCAGCTATAGAACTGACGGAGAATTAATATGGCGCTGTCCTCGGGCCCCAGAAACTGGGGGAGGGGGTCCCTCATTCTACTGACCCCCATGGATTTTCCTTATAGGTCATGTAATATAGGAGTAGAGGATTATATACCTGAGGGAGGGGCGGCCATATTTGGACTGTGAACATGGGTGACCTTGGTGCAGAAGTCGCCTCCAGGGGTGATCGGACCGCCCACCCTCTATAATATATGCCGTATGTTTCATGTCACGCTGATGGAGAGTCGTCCGCTCGTTGCAGTATTACGGTTGCGCTTAGGGATGCGGGGTCTTCTAGTGTACACAGGCCCAATATTTTGGGTTGTCTCGGGACTGCGACCACCCACTGACTTTGGGGTACTTTGATGAAGGTTAAGGAATGTGATAAGGAGGTGGGGAATGGGGTGAGAGATTGAGAATGTGTTGACTGCATGCGTGTAGTCGTAGTCAGCAGGGGTGGGGCGTGCTGGGATGGGGAGAGCTTGTGCAAGGATTCAGGTCATCTCCTCACCCCCACTGTGAGAGGGATAGGGTATGTGTCCCCCATTACATGGCTGTACTGTATATTAGGGGCCCCTGTTTGGGAGCAGCAGGAGCCCCAACACAAACAATACCGGAAAACGGATCGCTGGACCCTGATTGGCTGCGGCTCCTGTACATTCATAATAATAATCCAGTGGGGCCCCGGGGGCCCCTGGCAGCGGTCTGAGCCAATAGCAATGCAGTATGTGTAGAGCTGGAGGAGGACGCTGTGACGCTGCTCGCTGTTTACTGTATGACCCCCGGTAATGTGTAGAGGGTCTCCTCCTGGGACCGCACGTCACTACAGATAATAAATACAATTTTCTAACATTTGTCATCGCTCTGGTGTCGTCTGTGAGTCCTGGGAATACAGGAAGGAACAGGGGGGAGGAATTTATCACACGCACTGTCTGCTTCCTGTCATAAAACCACAGGAAGTCCTTTTGTGCTATTGTGACTTACACTGGAATCTGGGGAGGATAGCACCACCTAGAGGAGGGAGGTGTTAGGAACAGGTGAATACTGCAAGAGAGATGGGTGTCAGTACACAGGGCTGCCGTCAGCACCCGACATACCCGGGCAAGGGTCGGGGCCCCATGCTCCTGAAGGGGCCCACTCGGCTGCCGGGTGCGGACCCGGCGGGGGGAGGGGCCTGCGGCCAGCTGGAGATGGCCGGGGCCTCGGATCACTATGATAGCAGTCACTAAGGAAGGTGACTTAAAATAATAAAAACTTATACTCACCTCTCCTGGGATCAGCATCCTTCCTGAGGCCCCGCTGAGGCCTGTGATTAGGCCCCAGAGGTCACATGATAATGACGTCAGTGCGCCCCCACGTGACCGCTGAAGATCAATCACAGGCCGCAGCAGGGAGGTCTGAAGACGGTAGGACAGACCAAGGATGCCCAGGAAAGGTAAGGCAAGGTGAGTATCAGTGTTTGTTATTTTTATTCACCTTCCCTGGGCCTCCGATTATTATACTCTAGGGTCTGAGGAGGGGGGCTGTTGGGAGCATATAATACTGTGTGGGGGCCACTACTGGGCATATAATACTGTGTGGGGGCCACTGTGGAGCATATAATACTGTGTGGGGCCACTGAGGGCATATAATACTGTGTGGGGGCCACTGTGGAGCATATAATACTGTGTGCAAGCCACTGCTGGGCATATAATAATGTGTGGGGGCCATTGTGGAGCCTATAATACTGTGTGGGGGCCACTGTGGAGCATATAATACTGTGTGCAAGCCACTGCTGGGCATATAATACTGTGTGGGGGCCACTGTGGAGCATATAATACTGTGTGGGGGCCACTGTGGAGCATTTAATACTGTGTGGGGGGCACTGTGGAGCATATAATACTGTGTAGGGGCCACTGGAGCATATAGTACTGTGTGAAAGCCACTGCCGGGCATATAATAATGTGTGGGGGCCACTGCGGAGCATATAATACTGTGTAGGGGCCACTGGAGCATATAATACTGTGTGGAAGCCACTGCTGGGCATATAATAATGTGTGGGGGCCAGTGTGGAGTATATAATACTGTGTGGGGGTCACTGTGGAGCATATGATACTGTGTGGGGGGGGGGGGGTCACTGTGTGGAGCATATGATACTGTGTGGGGGGGGGCACTGTGGAGTGGCACTATTAACAGTATCAGGCCCTGTTCATATGTTGGAATCTGGCACTGATTTTGCAGCAGATTCCTCCCTTATTCTGCCTCCTATTGAAACTAATTGGAGCAGGAAGCTGGTCCTGCTGGACCTTGACGCAGATTCTGCAGCTGATTCGGAGGCCGCGGCTTGAGACTCCGCACTGGTTAAACCCGTTCATTTGGGCCTAATCAGGGATGGAAAACCACAAGGGCATGCTGATATTCTGCACCATGAGTCGGGGGCAGAAGATAAAGAAGAATCCGGGGCAGATGTCCGCCTCAAATTCCTCTTTACTTTCCGATGTCTGAACAGATTTTACAGTGTCTACTTGTATGGAATGGGCGGTATTACATACTAACAGTCAAACAAAATATAAAGCTCACCACCCGTAGATATATTCAGCAGTCCATGTAAGTAGTAGAAATGGTGCACGAAGACAGAAGGTCCTGGACGTCTGGACCCAATAGTAATAAGCTGCATAGGTAAAAAATTGTATTCAGCACCAAATCCAAGGCATATTAATATAAAAAATAACTTTTATTTTTCCAATAAAAAATCACTCCATAGGTTTGGTGGTTAGTAACAGCCTACGCGTTTCGGAACGATGTCCCTTACTCATGGCATAGATCACAAAATCAAACACACAATATTTAAAAGCAAAAACGAAATAAACTCCACCTCTGGGGATCAGATGTCATCATTTAACTAATTAACACATCCCCACAATAGCATATGTCTGCAAACCCACACTTTCCCTTACTGAGTACAAAAGGAATATATCCACAGAAATACATATTATGTCACACATATAAAAAGACATATACATAAGCACAAATGAGTAAATATAAACACTCATAAAGAAAACATCAGATATAAATATAAATAGCGTTAATGTCATTCAAAATATTCAAAAAAAAAAAAAAAGATAAACAATAAAACACATCAACATTAACACGATCATAAGACTATAGCGCATAAACGTGTGCCCATGTATAATAAATTCACACAAAAAAAAAAATATTTTGAATGTGACATAATATTGAAAAAATAAAAGTTATTTTTTATATTAATATGCCTTGGATTTGGTGCTGAATACAATTTTTTACCTATGCGGTATTACATACTCTCCAGTAGGTCTGCCTCCAGCAAAAAACACCCAATTTCGATTGTTTTTTTTGCTGTATTGTTCAAGAGTTACTCTAAAAGGAGCCCACTGGGGCTCTGTCGCCCAAGGGCCCACACAAACCTGGAGCCAGCCCTGGGCAGTACACACAGGACATCACAGCTTGTGTATATTGATGATGACGTCACACAGGTGGACACGTCACTATATTGTCTTTACTAGTAAAACATCCTGCAACATCTGCGGTCACCACCAGATGGCAGTAGAGCGCATACATAGCGCTGACCACCAGAGGGCGCACGTAGAAGCCTGAACACCACAGGCTGCTCCAAGTGGCCGGAAGTTGTGATTCACCCACCAGGAAGAGCCCGGCTAGTACGGAGAGGCCGGAGACATGGAGGGCTGGCTGCTGAGGGCGGTCATCGTGCTGAGCGCACACCGGTTAGTAAAGGGTTAATCCCGTGTGTACTGCGTCCTAGGATAATATACCGGGACAGGGTGTAATTGTCTATAGCACCAGCAGATGGCGCAGTGTAATGTGCCTGAGACACCTGTGTCACATAGATTAGTGTCCCCTGATCTCTTCCTGTGTCACATAGATTAGCGTCCCCTCATCTCCTCCTGTGTCACATAGATTAGTGTCCCCTCATCTCCTCCTGTGTCACATAGATTAGTGTCCCCTCATCTCCTCCTGTGTCACATAGATTAGTGTCCCCCTCATCTCCCCCAGTGTCACATAGATTAGTGTCCCCTCATCTCCTCCTGTGTCACATAGATTAGTGTCCCCTCATCTCCTCCTGTGTCACATAGATTAGTGTCCCCTGATCTCTTCCTGTGTCACAGTCATTAGTGTCCCCTCATCTCCCCCTGTGTCACATAGATTAGTGTCCCCTCATCTCCTCCTGTGTCACATAGATTAGTGTCCCCTCATCTCCTCCTGTGTCACATAGATTAGTGTCCCCTCATCTCCCCCTGTGTCACATAGATTAGTGTCCCCTCATCTCCCCCTGTGTCACATAGATTAGTGTCCCCTCATCTCCTCCTGTGTCACATAGATTAGTGTCCCCTGATCTCTTCCTGTGTCACATAGATTAGCGTCCCCTCATCTCCTCCTGTGTCACATAGATTAGTGTCCCCTCATCTCCTCCTGTGTCACATAGATTAGTGTCCCCTCATCTCCTCCTGTGTCACATAGATTAGTGTCCCCTCATCTCCTCCTGTGTCACATAGATTAGTGTCCCCTGATCTCTTCCTGTGTCACAGTCATTAGTGTCCCCTCATCTCCCCCTGTGTCACATAGATTAGTGTCCCCTCATCTCCTCCTGTGTCACATAGATTAGTGTCCCCTGATCTCTTCCTGTGTCACATAGATTAGCGTCCCCTCATCTCCTCCTGTGTCACATAGATTAGTGTCCCCTCATCTCCTCCTGTGTCACATAGATTAGTGTCCCCTGATCTCTTCCTGTGTCACATAGATTAGCGTCCCCTCATCTCCTCCTGTGTCACATAGATTAGTGTCCCCTCATCTCCTCCTATGTCACATAGATTAGTGTCCCCTCATCTCCTCCTGTGTCACAGTCATTAGTGTCCCCTCATCTCCCCCTGTGTCACATAGATTAGTGTCCCCTGATCTCTTCCTGTGTCACAGTCATTAGTGTCCCCTCATCTCCTGTGTCACATAGATTAGTGTCCCCTCATCTCCCCCTGTGTCACATAGATTTAGTGTTTCCTCATCTCCTCCTGTGTCACATAGATTAGTGTCCCCTCATCTCCCCCTGTGTCACATAGATTAGTGTCCCCTCATCTCCTCCTGTGTCACATAGATTAGTGTCCCCTCATCTCCCCGTGTCACATAGATTAGTGTCCCCTCATCTCCTGTGTCACATAGATTAGTGTCCCCTCATCTCCCCCTGTGTCACATAGATTAGTGTCCCCTCATCTCCTCCTGTGTCACATAGATTAGTGTCCCCTCATCTCCTCCTGTGTCACATAGATTAGTGTCCCCTCATCTCCCCCAGTGTCACATAGATTAGTGTCCCCTCATCTCCTCCTGTGTCACATAGATTAGTGTCCCCTCATCTCCTCCTGTGTCACATAGATTAGTGTCCCCTCATCTCCCCCTGTGTCACATAGATTAGTGTCCCCTCATCTCCTCCTGTGTCACATAGATTAGTGTCCCCTGGTCCCCCATCTCCCCTTGTGTCATACACATTACGGTCCCCCATCTCCCCTTGTGTTACACACATTACGGTCCCCTATCTCCCCTTGTGTCACACACATTACAGCCCCACTTTCTCCCCTGTGTCACATATTACAGCCCTCCATCTCCCTGTGTGTCACACACATTACGATCCCCCATCTCCCCCTGTGTCACACACATTACGGTCCCCCATCTCCCCTTGTGTCACACACATTACGGTCCCCCATCTCCCCTTGTGTCACACACATTACGGTCCCCCATCTCCCCTTGTGTCACACACATTACGGTCCCCCATCTCCCCTTGTGTCACACACATTACGGTCCCCCATCTCCCCTTGTGTCACATACATTACGGTCCCCCTTTCTCCCTTGTGTCACATATTACAGCCCTACATCTCGCCTTGTGTTACACACATTACGGTCCCCCATCTCCCCCTGTGTCACACACATTACAGCCCCACTTTCTCCCCCTGTGTCACATACTACAGCCCTCCATCTCCCCCTGTGTCACACACATTACGGTCCCCCATCTCCCCCTGTGTCACACACATTACGGTCCCCCATCTCCCCCTGTGTCACACACATTACGGTCCCCCATCTCCCCCTGTGTCACACACATTACGGTCCCCCATCTCCCCCTGTGTCACACGCATTACGGTCCCCCATCTCCCCTTGTGTCACACACATTACGGTCCCCCATCTCCCCCTGTGTCACAGCCATACGGTCTCCTCATCTCCCCTTGTGTCACACACATTACGGTCCCCCATCTCCCCCTGTGTCACACACATTACGGTCCCCCATCTCCCCCTGTGTCACACACATTACGGTCCCCCATCTCCCCCTGTGTCACACACATTACGGTCTCCTCATCTCCCCCTTGTGTCACACACATTACGGTCCCCCATCTCCCCCTGTGTCACACACATTACGGTCCCCCCATCTCCCCCTGTGTCACACACATTACGGTCCCCCCATCTCCCCCTGTGTCACACACATTACGGTCCCCCATCTCCCCCTGTGTCACACACATTACGGTCCCCCATCTCCCCCTGTGTCACACACATTACGGTCTCCCTCATCTCCCCTTGTGTCACACACATTACGGTCCCCCATCTCCCCCTGTGTCACACACATTACGGTCCCCCCATCTCCCCCTGTGTCACACACATTACAGCCCCACTTTCTCCCCTGTGTCACATACTACAGCCCTCCATCTCCCCCTGTGTCACACACATTACGGTCCCCCATCTCCCCCTGTGTCACACACATTACGGTCCCCCATCTCCCCCTGTGTCACACACATTACGGTCCCCCATCTCCCCCTGTGTCACACACATTACGGTCCCCCATCTCCCCTTGTGTCACATACATTACGGTCCCCCATCTCCCCCTGTGTCACACACATTACGGTCCCCCATCTCCCCTTGTGTCACATACATTACGGTCCCCCTTTCTCCCTTGTGTCACATATTACAGCCCTACATCTCGCCTTGTGTTACACACATTATGGTCCTCCATCTCCCTGTGTGTCACGCACATTACAGCCCCACTTTCTCCCCTGTGTCACATACTACAGCCCTCCATCTCCCCCTGTGTCACACACATTACGGTCCCCCATCTCCCCCTGTGTCACACACATTACGGTCCCCCATCTCCCCCTGTGTCACACACATTACAGTCCCCCTTTCTCCCCTGTGTCACATATTACAGCCCTCCATCTCCCCTTGTGTCACACACATTACGGTCCCCCATCTCCCCTTGTGTCACATACATTACGGTCCCCCATCTCCCCTTGTGTCACACACATTACGGTCCCCCATCTCCCCTTGTGTCACATACATTACGGTCCCCCATCTCCCCCTGTGTCACACACATTACGGTCCCCCATCTCCCCCTGTGTCACACGCATTACGGTCCCCCCATCTCCCCCTGTGTCACACGCATTACGGTCCCCCATCTCCCCCTGTGTCACACACATTACAGTCCCCCCTTTCTCCCCTGTGTCACATATTACAGCCCTCCATCTCCCCTTGTGTCACACACATTACGGTCCCCCATCTCCCCTTGTGTCACATACATTACGGTCCCCCATCTCCCCCTGTGTCACACACATTACAGTCCCCCATCTCCCCCTGTGTCACACACATTACAGTCCCCCTTTCTCCCCTGTGTCACATATTACAGCCCTCCATCTCCCCTTGTGTCACACACATTACGGTCTCCCCATCTCCCCCTGTGTCACACACATTACGGTCCCCCATGTCCCCCGGTGTCACACACATTATGGTCCTCCATCTCCCCCTGTGTCACACACATTACTATCCCCCATCTCCCCCTGTGTCACACACATTACGGTCCCCCATCTCCCCCTGTGTCACACACATTACGGTCCCCCATCTCCCCCTGTGTCACACACATTACGGTCCCCCATCTCCCCTTGTGTCACACACATTACGGTTCCCCTTTCTCCCCTGTGTCACACACACTACGGTCCCCCATCTCCCCCTGTGTCACACATATTTCGGTCCCCCTTCAGTATATAACATACATGGTTCCTCTCTCTTGCAGTTTGGTTCTGTCCTCTCCGCCTCAGGACGAGAGGTCCCCCGGAGACTCCGGTACGTTCCGCGTATCTTTTGCTGTGTATAGCGCTGTGTATTTCTGTACATCATGTGACTTCCTGTAGTGTCATGTGACTTTCCCATGTTTTGCGTTGCAGACCCCCCCTGTTGTGATCGCCGCCTGCTGGCAGACAGAGGAATACACCATATCTAAGGAGTGCTACGGCTGTAACCAGTTTGAGACGGTGAGTGCTGCCCTGTTACCTCCGGAGCGGTCGCTCTGCTTCGCCCCCTGTACTGTACCAGTAACCGCCTTCTTGTCTCCCCCTACAGAAGACCCTCGGTCAGTGCGGTGTCACCGGCTTCATCGAGCAGGTCTCCTGTACCACCTCCAGCAAGTCTGAGTATAAGAGGTGAGTGGCCCCCGGAGGGCCGGGGTGGGTACTGGGACCCTTCGCCATGTTTAATTGTTTTTGCCCCTCCCCCTCAGCTGTCGCTCCGCCCCCATGGAGAAGCGGGTGTTCTGGCAGTTTGTGGGCATCATGTTGGCGGGCACCGTGGCGCTCTCCCTCCTGGTGATTTCTCGGCAGAGGATGTTGGATCGGCGAGCGCTGGAGAAAGTGCGGAAACAGATCGAATCCATATAAGAGGGGGCGGCCATAACTGACTGTGGTGGGGGGTCACAGGAGTGCGCCCGCCATCTTGTCCTGCTGCGCCCCCTGTGTGTCTGGAACCAGCCAAGCACAATGTCGTACGTGTCCAACATGGCGGAAATATCGGGATTGTGAGAGCAGGTGACCTCACCGTGTATACAGGGAATATCTGATGGGTATCTCACCAGCAGGGGGCACATGTGTGTGGGGGGGGTACCCCAGTAACAATGGCGGACTGACTGATAGACGGCCGGACTGTATTTATTACACAATTTCTTGTATAGATTATTTTTTGTTATTGTTGAATAATAAAGTTGGGACAGTTTGAAGTTTAAGCACTGACTGCTCTGACATAGATGGAAACCGTCAGCAAGCTGTTCCTCAGCAGTCCCCTAATAACTGAGTCCTATAATACTGGGAGACAAATCAGATGATTGTACAGACCTGGAGCAAACTGTGCAGGGAATTATGGGAGATTTCAACTCTAAAGCCTGTAGAATAGTGAGCGCAGCTCTGGGGTATAATACAGGATGTAACTCAGGATCAGTACAGGATAAGTAATGTAATGTATGTACACAGTGACTGCACCAGCAGAATAGTGAGTGCAGCTCTGGAGTATAATACAGGATGTAACTCAGGATCAGTACAGGATAAGTAATGTAATGTATGTACACAGTGACTTCACCAGCAGAATAGTGAGCGCAGCTCTGGAGTATAATACAGGATATAACTCAGGATCAGTACAGGATAAGTAATGTAATGTATGTACACAGTGACTGCACCAGCAGAATAGTGAGTGCAGCTCTGGAGTATAATACAGGATGTAACTCAGGATCAGTACAGGATAAGTAATGTAATGTATGTACACAGTGACTGCACCAGCAGAATAGTGAGCGCAGCTCTGGAGTATAATACAGGATGTAACTCAGGATCAGTACAGGATAAGTAATGTAATGTATGTACACAGTGACTGCACCAGTAGAATAGCGAGTGCAGCTCTGGAGTATAATACAGGATGTAACTCAGGATCAGTACAGGATAAGTAATGTAATGTATGTACACAGTGACTGCACCAGCAGAATAGTGAGCGCAGCTCTGGAGTATAATACAGGATGTAACTCAGGATCAGTACAGGATCAGTAATGTAATGTATGTACACAGTGACTGCACCAGCAGAATAGTGAGTGCAGCTCTGGAGTATAATACAGGATAAGTAATGTAATGTATGTACACAGTGACTGTACCTGCAGAATAATGAGCGCAGCTCTGGAGTATAATACAGGCTGTAACTCAGGATCAGTACAGGATAAGTAATGTAATGTATGTACACAGTGACTGCACCAGCAGAATAGTGAGCGCAGCTCTGGAGTATAATACAGGATAAGTAATGTAATGTATGTACACAGTGACTGTACCAGCAGAATAGTGAGCGCAGCTCTGGAGTATAATACAGGATGTAATTCAGGATCAGTACAGGATAAGTAATGTAATGTATGTACACAGTGACTGTACCAGCAGAATAGTGAGCGCAGCTCTGGAGTATAATACAGGATGTAATTCAGGATCAGTACAGGATAAGTAATGTAATGTATGTACACAGTGACTGTACCAGCAGAATAGTGAGCGCAGCTCTGGAGTATAATACAGGATAAGTAATGTAATGTATGTACACAGTGACTGCACCAGCAGAATAGTGAGTGCAGCTCTGGAGTATTATACTAGATGTACACAGTGATCTGTATATATAGTTGTATTATTGTCCTCCCCCAGGCTCCGGCCCTCGGTGCGGATGTGATTCTCTCTCATTGTTTCTCTGACGGATTAGATGGAATCAGACACAAGACGATTATATAGAAAATAAGACATTTTATTCCTTCTCTCTCCCCTGTATGGGGGGGTCTCGTCTCGGAGATAATCTCTGACGTAGCGGAGGATTATATACAGTCCCTGAGGGCAGATCATCGCATAGTAATCACCTGCAGGTCATACCGTGTAATGCACAAGTCAGTGCAGCCTCCAGATTAGCGGTGGAGCCGGAGATAAGCGGTAATGCTGCCTCCGGTGTCAGGCGCAGGTCACTGCTCTCCACAACTTTATACATAGGAACTGAGTCATTACAGTGAGGGGCGGGGGCGCTCACAGACATCTCAGGAAGAAGGAGCTGCAGGTGCTCCGCTGGGGGCAGTCACACAGCTTTCCTATGCGAGCTCCTCTCTTCACTGCACACGCCTCTCCCATAATGCACTGCAAAATGAAAAATAAGAAGCTGACACTTTCCCATAATTTATGAAAATGTGACCAGATCATTGCTCTCCTGAAATACTCTGTGCTGCTGGGGACCCTGCTCCTCCCATTATGTAACTCTCACCCTGTGACCTCCCTATAAGATTAGCACACTGCTCTCCTGAAATACTCTGTGCTGCTGGGCACCCTGCTCCTCCCATTATGTAACTCTCACCCTGTAACCTCTATAAGATCAGCACACTCCTCTCCTGAAATACTCTGTACTGCTGGGGACCCTGCTCCTCCCACTATGTAACTCTCACCCTGTCACCTCCCTATAAGATCAGCACACTCCTCTCCTGAAATACTCTGTGCTGCTGGGGACCTGCTCCTCCCACTATGTAACTCTCACCCTGTGACCTCCTCTATAAGATCAGCACACTCCTCTCCTGAAATACTCTGTGCTGCTGGGGACCCTGCTCCTCCCACTATGTAACTCTCACCCTGTGACCTCCTCTATAAGATCAGCACACTCCTCTCCTGAAATACTCTGTACTGCTGGGGACCCTGCTCCTCCCACTATGTAACTCTCACCCTGTGACCTCCCCTATAAGATCAGCACACTCCTCTCCTGAAATACTCTGTGCTGCTGGGGACCTGCTCCTCCCACTATGTAACTCTCACCCTGTGACCTCCTCTATAAGATCAGCACACTCCTCTCCTGAAATACTCTGTGCTGCTGGGGACCTGCTCCTCCCACTATGTAACTCTCACCCTGTGACCTCCTCTATAAGATCAGCACACTCCTCTCCTGAAATACTCTGTGCTGCTGGGGACCTGCTCCTCCCACTATGTAACTCTCACCCTGTGACCTCCCTATAAGATTAGCACACTGCTCTCCTGAAATACTCTGTGCTGCTGGGGACCCTGCTCCTCCCATTATGTAACTCTCACCCTGTAACCTCTATAAGATCAGCACACTCCTCTCCTGAAATACTCTGTACTGCTGGGGACCCTGCTCCTCCCACTATGTAACTCTCACCCTGTCACCTCCCTATAAGATCAGCACACTCCTCTCCTGAAATACTCTGTGCTGCTGGGGACCTGCTCCTCCCACTATGTAACTCTCACCCTGTGACCTCCTCTATAAGATCAGCACACTCCTCTCCTGAAATACTCTGTACTGCTGGGGACCCTGCTCCTCCCACTATGCAAATCTCACCCTGTGACCTCCTATAAGATCAGCACACTCCTCTCCTGAAATACTCTGTGCTTCTGGGGACCCTGCTCCTTCCACCATGTAACTTTTCAGCTTTGGACTTCTAAAGGCATCAGCACACTCCTCTTATAGTGTCTCCTGAAATCATCTGTGCTGCTGTGAGCCCACACTGTGTATTACGACCCTTATCTGGTACACTCACCTTTGGCATCTGGATATATTTCCCCTCCCACGCTGAGCTCCTCTTAGACTGTAGTTTGTACAGAACGTCCTGTAGCTCTAGAAGCTGGAACAGATGGAACACCATAAAGTTAGCGGGTAAGTCACATGACCCCCCATACAAGCCACAGCACCACAGACTGGTACTAGGTTGGGCTGAGATACTTACTGGGGTGCTGTGGCTGCTACTGGATTGTACTCTGTGGTTGTACCAGTTTGGCTTTGTGGCTGGTACTGGGTTGGTCTTGGTAGTTGTACTGAGATGGTCTCTGAGGCAGGTACTGGTTTGGGCTTGATGGTTATACTGGGATGGGTTCTGCGGCTGGTACTGGGTTGGACTTAGTGGTTATACCGGGAAGGGATCTGTGGCATGTGCCGGGTTGGGCTCAGTGGTTGTAACGGGACAGGCTTTGCGGCTGGTACTGGGTTGGACTTAGTGGTTATACCGGGATGGGATCTGTGGCATGTACCGGGTTGGGCTCAGTGGTTGTAACGGGACAGGCTTTGCGGCTGGTACTGGGTTGGGCTTGTGGTTGTACCATTTTGGGCTCTGCAGCTGGTACTGGGTCGGGCCTAGTGGGTGTACTGGGATAGGCTCTGTGGCTGTTACTGGGTTGGTCTTGGTGGTTGTACCAGGATGGGCTTCACGGCATGTACTGGGTTGGGCTCAGTGGTTGTATCGGTATGGGCTCTACGACTGTTACTGAGTTCGTCTTGGTGGTTGTACTGGGATGGGTTCTGCGGCTGGTCCGGGGTGGGCTCAGTGGTTGTATCAGGACGGGATTTGGGGCTGGTACTGGGTTGGTCTTGGTGGTTGTATCTGGACAAGCTCTGCGGCCGGTACTGGATTGGGCTCGGTGGTTGTATCAGGATGGGTTCTGTGGCTGGTATTGGGTTGCGCTTAGTGGTTGTATCAGGATGGGCTCTGTGGCTGGTACTGGGTTGGACTTGGTGGTTTTATCAGGATGGGTTCTGAGGTTAGTACTGGGTTGGGCTCTGTGGTTATATCAGGAAGGGCTCTGTGGCTGGTACTGGCTTAGGCTCTGTGGTTGTATCAGGATGGGCTCTGCGGCTGGTACTGGGTTGGTCTTGGTTGTATCAGGACGGGCTCTGTGGCTGGTACTGGGTTGGGCTCGGTGGTTGTATCAGGATAGGCTCTGTGGCTGGTACTGGGTTGGGCTCGGTGGTTGTATCACGACGGGCTCTGTGGCTGGTACTGGGTTGGGCTCTGTGGTTGTATCAGGATGGGTTCTGAAGTTAGTATTGGGTTGGGCTCGGTGGTTGTATCAGGATGGGTTCTGAGGTTAGTACTGGGTTGGGCTCGGTGGTTGTATCAGGACGGACTCTGCGCCTGGTACTGGGTTGGGCTCGGTGGTTGTATCAGGATGGGTTCTGAGGTTAGTACTGGGTTGGGCTCGGTGGTTGTATCAGGATTGGCTCTGCGGCTGGTACTGGGTTGGTCTTGGTTGTATCAGGACGGGCTCTGTGGCTGGTACTGGGTTGGGCTCGGTGGTTGTATCAGAACGGATTCTGTGGCTGGTACTGGGTTGGTCTTGGTTGTATCAGGACGGGCTCTGTGGCTGGTACTGGGTTGGTCTTGGTTGTATCAGGACGGGCTCTGTGGCTGGTACTGGGTTGGGCTCGGTGGTTGTATCAGGATTGGCTCTGCAGCTGGTACTGGGTTGGTCTTGATTGTATCAGGACGGGCTCTGGCTGGTACTGGGTTGGGCTCGGTGGTTGTATCAGGACGGGCTCTGCGGCTGGTATTAGGTTGGGCTCTGTGGTTGTATCAGGATGGGCTCTGTGGCTGGTACTGGGTTGGGCTCAGTGGTTGTATCAGGATGGGTTCTGAGGTTAGTACTGGGTTGGGCTCAGTGGTTGAATCAGGATGGGCTCTGTGGCTGGTACTGGGTTGGGCTCGGTGGTTGTATCAGGACGGGCTCTGCGGCTGGTACCTGGTTGGGCTCGGTGGTTGTATCAGGACGGACTCTGCGGCTGGTACTGGGTTGGGCTCGGTGGTTGTATCAGGATGGACTCTGCGGCTGGTACCTGGTTGGGCTCAGTGGTTGTATCAGGACAGGCTCTGCGGCTGGTACTGGGTTGGGCTCGGTGGTTGTATCAGGATGGACTCTGCGGCTGGTACTGGGTTGGTCTTGGTTGTATCAGGACAGGCTCTGTGGCTGGTACCTGGTTGGGCTCGGTGGTTGTATCAGGACGGGCTCTGCGGCTGGTACTGGGTTGGTCTTGGTTGTATCAGGACAGGCTCTGTGGCTGGTACCTGGTTGGGCTCGGTGGTTGTATCAGGACGGGCTCTGCGGCTGGTACCTGGTTGGGCTCGGTGGTTGTATCAGGACGGGCTCTGAGGTTAGTACTGGGTTGCCCTCGGTGGTTGTATCAGGATGGACTCTGCGGCTGGTACTGGGTTGGTCTTGGTTGTATCAGGACGGGCTCTGTGGCTGGTACCTGGTTGGGCTCGGTGGTTGTATCAGGACGGGCTCTGAGGTTAGTACTGGGTTGGGCTCGGTGGTTGTATCAGGATGGGCTCTGCGGCTGGTACCTGGTTGGGCTCGGTGGTTGTATCAGGACGGGCTCTGAGGTTAGTACTGGGTTGGGCTCGGTGGTTGTATCAGGACGGGCTCTGAGGTTAGTACTGGGTTGGGCTCGGTGGTTGTATCAGGATGGACTCTGCGGCTGGTACTGGGTTGGTCTTGGTTGTATCAGGACGGGCTCTGTGGCTGGTACCTGGTTGGGCTCGGTGGTTGTATCAGGACGGGCTCTGCGGCTGGTACCAGGTTGGGCTCGGTGGTTGTATCAGGATGGACTCTGCGGCTGGTACTGGGTTGGTCTTGGTTGTATCAGGACGGGCTCTGTGGCTGGTACCTGGTTGGGCTCGGTGGTTGTATCAGGACGGGCTCTGAGGTTAGTACTGGGTTGGGCTCGGTGGTTGTATCAGGATGGGCTCTGCGGCTGGTACCTGGTTGGGCTCGGTGGTTGTATCAGGACGGGCTCTGAGGTTAGTACTGGGTTGGGCTCGGTGGTTGTATCAGGATGGACTCTGCGGCTGGTACTGGGTTGGTCTTGGTTGTATCAGGACGGGCTCTGTGGCTGGTACCTGGTTGGGCTCGGTGGTTGTATCAGGACGGGCTCAGTGGTTGTATCAGGATGGGTTCTGAGGTTAGTACTGGGTTGGGCTCGGTGGTTGTATCAGGACGGGCTCTGAGGTTAGTACTGGGTTGGGCTCGGTGGTTGTATCAGGATGGGTGCTGAGGTTAGTACTGGGTTGGGCTCGGTGGTTGTATCAGGATGGACTCTGCGGCTGGTACTGGGTTGGTCTTGGTTGTATCAGGACGGGCTCTGTGGCTGGTACCTGGTTGGGCTCGGTGGTTGTATCAGGACGGGCTCTGAGGTTAGTACTGGGTTGGGCTCGGTGGTTGTATCAGGATGGGTTCTGAGGTTAGTACTGGGTTGGGCTCGGTGGTTGTATCAGGACGGGCTCTGAGGTTAGTACTGGGTTGGGCTCGGTGGTTGTATCAGGACGGGCTCTGAGGTTAGTACTGGGTTGGGCTCGGTGGTTGTATCAGGATGGGTGCTGAGGTTAGTACTGGGTTGGGCTCGGTGGTTGTATCAGGATGGACTCTGCGGCTGGTACTGGGTTGGTCTTGGTTGTATCAGGACGGGCTCTGTGGCTGGTACCTGGTTGGGCTCGGTGGTTGTATCAGGACGGGCTCTGCGGCTGATAGTGATGGTCTAGCAGGACAGGGGCAGAGACTCACCAGCTCCTTCTCATGGACCCGCTGGACTCCTCGGTCCACCAGCTGTGAAGATGTCACCTCGATCAGCGTCATAGTCAGGAGGGTGATAAGGCACAAGTAGAGGGGCAGCAGCAGGCACCTGACAGCCATCACCAGCAGCAGCAGCACTGTCACTCCTGGAGACTGGATGGAGAGCACTGACCAGTCCACTGCCCAGTACTGGAGATTAGACCAGTGCGGTAATGTGATAATGACAGGGCACACGGGGCGATAATCCCACAAGAGTGGAGACGACTTTACATGATCTCTACAAGCCCCTCCGGGGACAAATATATACGTGCTGTGTAGTCTTATAGGATTGATGAAGTTCTATACTGGATGAACACGAGTGGCTTTGTCTTACACTCTGATACTTATATAGCGACTACTACAGAACCTAAATGTACTATACGGTAGAGACGGAACAAAGAACTCGCGAAATAAACCAGAAACGTGAAAATTTACCAAAATATGTGTTTTTTCTGAGATAATGAGTTAATGGTCACATGTACACTGACACAAAAACATCCTACTGCCATATACGTGACCTGCCATGTAAACAGCAACAGGATCAGTTAATCCAAAGATATAACCTGTATGGGGCGAGGACTTTACTATAAATAAACCACATCAAGGGTCACACCCATCACTGACTCCATCAACCCACACCCCAGTGTCACTGATCAGCGACATCTCCTATGACAGACGGAGATACGATAGAAGTCAGTATTATAGTAGTTATATTCTTGTACATAGGAGGTAGTATTATAGTAGTTATATTTTTGTACATAGGAGGTAGTATTATAGTAGTTATATTCTTGTACATAGGGGCAGTATTATAGTAGTTATATTCTTGTACATAGGGGGCAGTATTATAGTAGTTATATTCTTGTACATAGGGGGCAGTATTATAGTAGTTATATTCTTGTACATAGGGGCAGTATTATAGTAGTTATATTCTTGTATATAGGAGGTAGTATTATAGTAGTTATATTCTTGTATATAGGAGGTAGTATTATAGTAGTTATATTCTTGTACATAGGGGCAGTATTATAGTAGTTATATTCTTGTATATAGGAGGTAGTATTATAGTAGTTATATTCTTGTACATAGGAGTAGTATTATAGTAGTTATATTCTTGTACATAGGAGCAGTATTATAGCAGTTATATTCTTGTACATAGGAACAGTATTATAGTAGTTATATTCTTGTACATAGGAGCAGTATTATAGTAGTTATATTCTTGTACATAGGGGGCAGTATTATAGTAGTTATATTCTTGTACATAGGAGCAGTATTATAGTAGTTATATTCTTGTACATAGGGGCAGTATTATAGTAGTTATATTCTTGTATATAGGAGGTAGTATTATAGTAGTTATATTCTTGTACATAGGAGTAGTATTATAGTAGTTATATTCTTGTACATAGGAGCAGTATTATAGCAGTTATATTCTTGTACATAGGAACAGTATTATAGTAGTTATATTCTTGTACATAGGAGCAGTATTATAGTAGTTATATTCTTGTACATAGGGGGCAGTATTATAGTAGTTATATTCTTGTACATAGGAGGTAGTATAGCAGTTATATTCTTGTACATAGGAGGTAGTATTATAGCAGTTATATTCTTGTACATAGGAGGTAGTATAGCAGTTATATTCTTGTACATAGGAGGTAGTATTATAGTAGTTATATTCTTGTACATAGGAGGTAGTATTATAGTAGTTATATTCTTGTACATAGGAGGTAGTATTATAGTAGTTATATTCTTATACATAGGAGCAGTATTATAGTAGTTATATTCTTGTACATAGGATCAGTATTATAGTAGTTATATTCTTGTACATAGGAGCAGTATTATAGTAGTTATATTCTTGTACATAGGAGCAGTATTATAGTAGTTATATTCTTGTACATAGGAGTAGTATTATAGTAGTTATATTCTTCTACATAGGAGTAGTATTATAGTAGTTATATTCTTGTACATAGGAGGTAGTATTATAGTAGGTATATTCTTGTACATAGGAGGTAGTATTATAGTAGTTATATTCTTGTACATAGGAGGTAGTATTATAGTAGTTATATTCTTGTACATAGGAGGTAGTATTATAGCAGTTATATTCTTGTACATAGGGGGCAGTATTATAGTAGTTATATTCTTGTACATAGGAGTAGAATTATAGCACTTATATTCTTGAACATAGTAGTATTATAGTAGTTATATTCTTGTACATAGGTGGTAGTATTATAGCAGTTATATTCTTGTACATAGGAGGTAGTATAGCAGTTATATTCTTGTACATAGGAGGTAGTATTATAGCAGTTATAATCTTGTACATAGGAGCAGTATTATAGTAGTTATATTCTTGTACATAGGGGCAGTATTATAGTAGTTATATTCTTGTACATGGGAGGTAGTATTATAGTAGTTATATTCTTGTACATAGGGGCAGTATTATAGTAGTTATATTCTTGTACATAGTAGTAGTATTATAGTAGTTATATTCTTGTACATAGGAACAGTATTATAGTAGTTATATTCTTGTACATAGGAGCAGTATTATAGTAGTTATATTCTTGTACATAGGAGCAGTATTATAGTAGTTATATTCTTGTACATAGGAGGTAGTATTATAGTAGTTATATTCTTGTACATAGGAGTAGTATTATAGTAGTTATATTCTTGTACATAGGAGTAGTATTATAGTAGTTATAGTCTTGTACATAGGGGGCAATTTTTATTAAAGTAAAAACCAACATAAATACAATTAAACAATAATTCTTTCAATTATTCCATACATTTTGTATGTACCGAGAGTTATCAAGCAGAAAATACCTAAAGCAAAATAAACTTAAAGAGTCCACACCTGTTGGGAAATAAATAAATAAATAAATAAAAAACAGAACACAAGGTAAAAATAAATGACCAAACTTAAACCATATCCACATTCCTCCACAGTCTTCTGTCTCTCTGGTTTCTCTTTATCTCCAGTGATTTTATCCACCTGAGCTCAGATAATATCTGTCTGACTACGAGTTCATGGTCAAAATTCTCGCTGAATATGGAGACTCTGGTTCTCGCGTGCCAGTGATAATATTTGATGACAGTAATGATCAGATACATGGTTCCTCTATCTATACCACTGTTGTTGGATGGGACCCCATAGATTATGTCGGGGTATGTCAGGGTTTCTAGTATGGAGATGGATAACCTGCTGGACACTTCCTCCCATATCTTCCTCCCTCCCCAGCATTCAGTAATGAAATGCTCCATGGTCTCCTCCTGCTGACAGCCCAGGGGGCACTTCCTATCCAGCACACTTAAGAATTTTAAGTTTCCCCTAACAAAGAGTTTACCATGTAGTGACAACCAGGCAGTATCAAAGAATTTGGCTGGGAGTCTTCTGCTATTGAGGAGTTTAAGACTTTCTTGGAGAGTGGATGTTAGACAGTCTCTTAGAGCAAGACGGGAGTAGAAGAAAGCCTTACATACCCTGGAGTATATGTCTCTACTGGTCTTACTCTCAATGTAAGTCTTCTCCAGCTTCCACGTCCTGACACACTTCAGGCCATAGACCAGATACTGGGGGAGGTAGCCATGAGACAATCGACCCCTCTTAAGGCTGCCGCCTCGCACCCAGGATTCTGCAAAAGGCAAAATCCAGTCTCTGATACTATTAACCCACAGGGAGCTGTTGTTTGAGTCCAGACAACCAAAATTTACTTTTAGAAATATGGAGTCAAAGAACACCCTTGGATTTAACATATCCAGCCCACCCTCTCTCCTCTGTAGGTAGGTTATCCCTCTTTTTACTGGGTTTAACCTGTTCCCCCACAAAAGTTGGAAAAACAGGCTAAAGAGCCTAGCGGAGAAAGATTCTGGCAAAGGAAAGACAACAGAGACGTACAAGAAGACAGGGACCAGGTAAGTCTTCAACATTTTAACCCTTTCTCTATAGGTCAGCCTCCAGTTCTTCCATCGCTGAACCTTTGCATTTCCGGATTCCAACTTGTCTTCCCAATTTAATCTGGCATTATCATCCCTACCAAATTTCACCCCAAGGATCTTAATATAGGAGGAGGCCTGGGCAAACTGTGGCAGATCAAAAATAGGATCAGTATGACCCGTCCAGAGAGCTTGACTCTTTTCAAGGTTGACCAGAGACCCTGAGGCCTCTGAGTAACTTCTGATGGCCGCAGACAACATCTCCACCTCAAGAGGCTCAGATATCACCACAGTCACATCATCCGCATAGGCAACAACTCTCAGAGGCAAGCAGTGGGGAACCGGAACCCCCTGAAAATCACACTCCTGCAGTGACCTAAGAAACGGGTCTATGGCAAACACATACAGCAATGGACTCAGTGGGCAACCTTGTCTCACCCCTGCCTCAACCCCAAAAGTGTCACCCTGCCACCCATTGATCAGAGGAAAGCTCTCCGCCTCACAATACAAAGTTCTCAGCCAATCTATAAATTGTCCCGGAATCCCGTACTTTGTCAAAGTGGCCCATAGATACTCATGGTCTACTCTGTCAAAGGCCTTAGCCTGGTCAAGACTCACAACATATCTCCCACACCTCAGAGCTTTACATCTCTCAAACATCTCCCTTATCGAAATAACTGCTCCATAGATGTCCCGCCCTTTAACTGTGCCAAACTGAGAGCCTGCCAACAGTGCCGGGGACAAACAAACTAACCAAGAGAACAGAATCTTTGCAAGAATCTTCCTGTCAACATTCAAGAGGGCAATCGGCCTCCAGTTCTTGATGTCAGTAGGCTCTTTACCTTTAGACAGCAGAATCAAGGAGGACACTCTCATGGATGGAGGCATCAGGTGATTTTCTAGACTAGTTTTGTAGACATCCACGAGGACTGGAGCTAAGAGGTCTCTAAATTTCTTATAAAATTCAGCTGTTATACCATCTGGACCTGGTGCCTTCTTCAGATGTAACTTATCTATGGCCTCTTTAACCTCCTCCACCGTTAATTCCACTGTCAAAGGAGAAAAGTCCAAATCATCAGTATCAGGACCCGGAGTTGCCTCCAAGAATTGAGCCACCTTCTCTCTATCCAAAACCTTCTTCTGAAACAAGTCAGCATAGTAAGATCTCACCACCCCCAGGATACCCTCCCGAGATTCCTGTAAAACACCCTGGGAGTCAGTGAGACCTGTGACCGATTTATTTGCCACCCGCTCCTTGCAATTCTCAAATGGATCAGGCGCCCCTAAGGACCCATAATCCCGTTCAAGAACCAGGGATGTATACCTGCGGTACTGATACTGACTTATCTCAGATTTCAGCCGGTCAATCACATGTTGGTTATCCCCGCCCGCCGAATAGAGTGACTCTAATTCTTTCCGCAGCCTGAGATACTGGCTATACTTACTCTTCCCCTTCTTAACTGACAGTTTCCTTAAGAGGGATCTGATCTCCTCCTTGACATCCTCCCACCAGTCTGCCATGTTGCCATAGAAGTCGACTCTCTCAAGCTGGTTCTGAAATAGAGAGTGGACACAACTCTGGACATAGTTGTCATCTAAGAGGCTGGAATTGAGTTTCCATAGGCCTCTCCCAATATCAGGGCATTTTGTGGCGCCCAAACAAAAGTACAAGGCCAGATGGTCAGAATAAGGGACTGTCTTTTCAGTTTTCTCACTAACATTCTCAGAAGGACTCACCAGAGCTAAGTCTATCCGACTGCATCTACCAGCGCAGGAGTAGGTGAATTTTGGTTTCCTACCACCCTGAGTAAACACATCAGACAGACCAGCCTGTGTAATAACTGTATTTAAGACCTTGCAGTCCCTGGTGAGAGGTCTACCAGTAGGTCTGTCACTGGATGACATAGTGGCATTAAAGTCCCCTGCCATGACTACAGGAACAGATGTAAAGAGGTACTGCTTGACTTCGTCAAACAGATGTGCCCTTTCAGTCACTGACTGAGGACCATAGATATTGATGAGTCGGAGCCTTCTGCCTCGGATGGTAACTTCTAGAACCAGGCACCTCCCCATCAATACCTCGGTTAATCTATGTATGGTGACATCTCTAGTGTTAAACAGTATAGAAACCCCGGCACAAGGTTCCACAGCCAGTGACCAGAAGGACGGGCCAGACTGCCATTCTCTCTCTGCTTCTCGTAATAGTCCTAGACTATTTAAACGGGTTTCTTGCAAGAAATAGACATCTGCATCAAGATATTTCAAATGTTCATAGACTGCGTGTCTCGTCCTCCTTGCTCTGATGCTATTAACATTACTGGAGATGATGTTAAGATAGAAATCTGCCATCAGAACAAGTAGGAATACAAGAAACAGAGAGATGGACCCCATTGTTATAGATCAGAGTCAGAGCTGTCCTGGTGACCACCTGTTTCCATGTCCGATTCGGACTGTACCTCAGCTCGGCGGGGTCTCCTTTTAGTGGGTGGATCGCCCTCTGGTTCATCATCGAACTCTGCCATCATTCGTATGATTTCTCTGTCTATTTCTACTTCGGTCTCTGACAGGACACTAAATCTATTTGCTGTTGCCGTAACATCGCCCGTTCTATCCAATCTCATCTTAGTTGGTTTTTGGACAGTGGTCCACTCACCCTCAGGCTTACGGCTGGATCTATCTTTCTTTCTTCTCTTTGTACTAGTGGGTTTTGGGGTAGGAGAAGAGATGGCCACTGAGGGTTGTACAACCTGATCGACAACCTCCATGGTCGCCTCAATGGGTCCTGACTGGGCTTGGCCCTGGGTGGTATCACCTGTATCAGGTTGTGGCTCTGACTCAGTGACTACTGACCCTGACAACAGCGCCTCCTCCTCCTCCTGTATGTCATCAGCCGCTGCCAGCAAGTCCTCATCAGGGATATCCCTATGGAGGTTATGCCAAGCATCCGGACAGTCCCTGTGGGGGGTGACCCATCTTACCACATAGGTTACACCTGATGTTTTGGCAGGTAGCGCTCACGTGGCCCATTTCATTACACAGGCTGCACTTTACCATGGTGCACACGCTCGCCACATGACCGGCCTTCCCACACCTAAAGCATCTGCGTGGCTGACCCGCATAGAAGCAGACGCCTTTCTCTCGGCCAATAAAGAATGAGTTGGGCAGATGTTGGGTTATGTTGTTGTGCTGATGTAACTTAACCAGGACCTTCCACCCACCAGTCCAGATCCCGTCTTCATCCCTGTTCTTAGTTAGATCGGATATTAGGTCGCAGTGTCTCCTGAGCCAGATGACAATGTCCTGAGGGGGAACGGCCTCATTCCAGAATACAATGGTGACATTTGCCGTATCTGGCCTAGAGATGGGGATGAAGCTGAACTTATTCCAACCCTCAGTATCTCTGAACCTGGTGACATTAGCCCAGAAACGGTCCAGATCAGACATCAGCTTAAAGCTGACATCATACCCCTGGCGGTCAGGAAGGTTTATCACTGCCAGGATGTCAGTCAGCAGGAAGGCCATCTGGGTACATAGGAGCCCTCTGACCACAAACCTTCTATCCGGCAGATCTTCCTTGGCACCTCTGTGCCTAAACCTGACTACATTCCTCCTCTTGAAAGCCTGGCCTGTATAGCTCGTGCCTGACGTAAAAGATGGAGCACCGCGGCTCCAGGCATTCCCAGAGGAGGTATGGCCAGATCCGCCATCTTGGCGTGTCTGTGGGCGCTGTGTGGGCTGCTGAGCACCTGCACTACGAGGTTCTGTTACTACATTAGTAACTAGAGGGGGAAAGTCCTGTACATTGTACTGTGCTGTGTCCGCCCCACCATCAACCTCTATGTCTGCAATATCAGCAGAGTCCAGAGACTGGACTGTAGAGGGGTCTAATGTCATAGATGGTGAAGGATCCCCCCAGAAACACTTTCCCCTGCTGCACCATTATTATATGCAGGATTATCTATAATATCAGACATATTAGATGGATAGTCAGTGGCAGCAGAGTCCTGCACAGCAGAGTCCACAGTGTTATTATAGTCACTATTGGTGACTTGCACAGCAGAGTCCAGACTGTCCCACACACTCACAACCTGAGACCCCAAATGTGCTACTACCCCAGTACCTTCAGGTAAGAGTCCACAGTCCTGCTGAGATGACCTGCCTCCTGGGACTTGTGGTGTCTGCACAGCTGCTACTTCAGGCAGGGGTCCATGATCTTGCTGTAAGGTGCTGGTTGCTGGGACTTGTGGTGCCTTGCCAGGAACTGCTGCAGGTCTTTGCTATGACTTGGCATTAGCTGCTGCTTTCCCATACAAATTCCCTTCCTTAAAAGGGAAACTTGCTGGCTGCAGAATGGGTTTTGCATGGGACTGCTGGCCGCCATCTTGAGAGGGTTCAGATCCAACTTTGGAGCGAGATGATGGTGACTGCCGATATTCCTCGAATCGCTGCTGGTTTCTGTAGGATTCTCCCACCGGTCCCATTTGCTCCAGTACAGTCTCGGTCTCCTGTACGTTATCGGCGAGCTCTTTCGCCAGTGCGCTCAGCTTCTTGTCCAGTATTGCCTCTACCCCAGGTCTAGCAGCCCTTATTTTATAGGCACAGTCAATCTGTCGCTGCAGAGATAGTTTATTCGCCTTCAAAGTCTCCATTCTCCTGACCAGTGCTGGGATCTCGTCTGCCAGGCGCAGTTCAGGTGCTCGCTCAGCCACCGTAACACTCTGTGCATTATTGGGGAGTTTTGCAGGCTGGTTACTCACAGTATGGCTTCTGGTCGGTGTAGCCTGTGACTTCTGGCCTGCTGCGGCTGTTGTCACTGCCATGGGGCCACAATCTGCAGATTGGGCACTGGATCCCAGTTTGTTCCCAGTGACCGCACCACCGGTACCATGAAGCCTCCCTGCTGGTCTCTCTTTGGTCACATCCACAGGCTTTTCTACAGCTTTGCAGTTTCCACTGCCAGATCTTGTCCGCTCAGACCGCACCAGTACAGGCCGCTGCATGTTCTCCAACATGGTCTGTTTCTCCAGGGACGTTCTCCTCTGTCTGCAGGAGGGGTGGAGTGGACGGGACACCTGTAACCTGTAATGGCGTCTGCACAGGCTGCACGGCTTGCTTCTTCTTACATTCAGGTATTCTGTCTGGATGCTGCACAATTACATTGGTTGGTTGTTGTACCGTACCTCTGCTTGCTTCTGCTACTGCTTTACTTGCAATAACTTTCTTCCCATCTTGACTTGCACTGGGACTGCTGACACTCTGGACATTACTTCCATTCCTGGAGACTTTGGGATTTTCATCCACTTTCTCAGTTGTCTGGGAGTTGTTTCCCAGAGTAGGCCTTGGAGCCTGGGCCTTGGTAGGGGAGCTGCCCCACCCAGGGTGGCCCCGCCCTGGGCTTTCTCCAGGCATCAGGAGACTCAGGAGAGCTACAGAAACACAACCTCACAGCTAGGAGGCAGTATTATAGTAGTTATATTCTTGTACATAGGGGGTAGTATTATAGTAGTTATATTCTTGTACATAGGAGCAGTATTATAGTAGTTATATTCTTGTACATAGGAGGCAGTATTATAGTAGTTATATTCTTGTACATAGGAGGCAGTATTATAGTAGTTATATTCTTGTACATAGGAGCAGTATTATAGTAGTTATATTCTTGTACATAGGAGGCAGTATTATAGTAGTTATATTCTTGTACATAGGAGCAGTATTATAGTAGTTATATTCTTGTACATAGGAGGAGTATTATAGTAGTTATATTCTTGTACATAGGAGGTAGTATTATAGTAGTTATATTCTTGTACATAGGAGGTAGTATTATAGTAGTTATATTCTTGTACATAGGAGCAGTATTATAGTAGTTATATTCTTGTACATAGGAGTAGTATTATAGTAGTTATATTCTTGTACATAGGAGTAGTATTATAGTAGTTATATTCTTGTACATAGGAGGCAGTATTATAGTAGTTATATTCTTGTATATAGGAGTAGTATTATAGTAGTTATATTCTTGTACATAGGAGCAGTATTATAGTAGTTATATTCTTGTACATAGGAGTAGTATTATAGTAGTTATATTGTACATAGGGGGCAGTATTATAGTAGTTTTATTCTTGTACATAGGAGCAGTATTATAGCAGTTATATTCTTGTACATAGGAGGTAGTATTATAGTAGTTATATTCTTGTATATAGGAGTAGTATTATAGTAGTTATATTCTTGTACATAGGAGCAGTATTATAGTAGTTATATTCTTGTACATAGGAGCAGTATTATAGTAGTTATATTCTTGTACATAGGAGGTAGTATTATAGTAGTTATATTCTTGTATATAGGAGTAGTATTATAGTAGTTATATTCTTGTACATAGGAGTAGTATTATAGTAGTTATATTCTTGTACATAGGGGCAGTATTATAGTAGTTATATTCTTGTACATAGGAGGTAGTATTATAGCAGTTATATTCTTGTACATAGGAGGTAGTATTATAGCAGTTATAATCTTGTACATAGGAGCAGTATTATAATAGTTATATTCTTGTACATAGGAGCAGTATTATAGTAGTTATATTCTTGTACATAGGGGGCAGTATTATAGTAGTTATATTCTTGTACATAGGAGCAGTATTATAGTAGTTATATTCTTGTACATAGGGGGCAGTATTATAGTAGTTATATTCTTGTACATATGAGCAGTATTATAGTAGTTATATTCTTGTACATAGGGGGCAGTATTATAGTAGTTATATTCTTGTACATAGGAGGTAGTATTATAGTAGTTATATTCTTGTACATAGGGGAGCAGTATTATAGTAGTTATATTCTTGTACATAGGGGCAGTATTATAGTAGTTATATTCTTGTACATAGGAGCAGTATTATAGTAGTTATATTCTTGTACATAGGGGGCAGTATTATAGTAGTTATATTCTTGTTCATAGGAGCAGTATTATAGTAGTTATATTCTTGTACATAGGGGGCAGTATTATAGTAGTTATAGTCTTGTACATAGGAGCAGTATTATAGTAGTTATATTCTTGTACATAGGCGGTAGTATTATAGTAGTTATATTCTTGTACATAGGAGGTAGTATTATAGTAGTTTTAGTCTTGTACATAGGAGCAGTATTATAGCAGTTATATTCTTGTACATAGGAGGTAGTATTATAGCAGTTATATTCTTGTACATAGGAGCAGTATTATAGTAGTTATATTCTTGTACATAGGAGCAGTATTATAGTAGTTATATTCTTGTACATAGGGGGCAGTATTATAGTAGTTATATTCTTGTATATAGGGGGCAGTATTATAGTAGTTATATTCTTGTACATAGGAGCAGTATTATAGTAGTTATATTCTTGTACATAGGAGGTAGTATTATAGTAGTTATATTCTTGTACATAGGGGGCAGTATTATAGTAGTTATATTCTTGTACATAGGAGTAGTATTATAGTAGTTATATTCTTGTACATAGGAGCAGTATTATAGTAGTTATATTCTTGTACATAGGAGCAGTATTATAGTAGTTATATTCTTGTACACAGGAGCAGTATTATAGTAGTTATATTCTTGTACATAGGAGCAGTATTATAGTAGTTATATTCTTGTACATAGGAGCAGTATTATAGTAGTTATATTCTTGTACATAGGAGCAGTATTATAGTAGTTATATTCTTGTACATAGGAGCAGTATTATAGTATTTATATTCTTGTATATAGGGGGCAGTATTATAGTAGTTATATTCTTGTACATAGCAGCAGTATTATAGTAGTTATATTCTTGTACATAGGAGGTAGTATTATAGTAGTTATATTCTTGTACATAGGGAGCAGTATTATAGTAGTTATATTCTTGTACATAGGAGGTAGTATTATAGTAGATATATTCTTGTACATAGGAGCAGCATTATAGTAGTTATATTCTTGTACATAGGAGCAGTATTATAGTAGTTATATTCTTGTACATAGGAGCAGTATTATAGTAGATATATTCTTGTACATAGGAGCAGTATTATAGTAGTTATATTCTTGTACATAGGACTAGTATTATAGTAGTTATATTCTTGTACATAGGAGCAGTATTATAGTAGTTATATTCTTGTACATAGGAGGTAGTATTATAGTAGTTATATTCTTGTACATAGGAGCGGTATTATAGTAGTTATATTCTTGTACATAGGAGGTAGTATTATAGTAGTTTTAGTCTTGTACATAGGAGCAGTATTATAGCAGTTATATTCTTGTACATAGGAGGTAGTATTATAGCAGTTATATTCTTGTACATAGGAGCAGTATTATAGTAGTTATATTCTTGTACATAGGAGCAGTATTATAGTAGTTATATTCTTGTACATAGGGGGCAGTATTATAGTAGTTATATTCTTGTATATAGGGGCAGTATTATAGTAGTTATATTCTTGTACATAGGAGCAGTATTATAGTAGTTATATTCTTGTACATAGGAGGTAGTATTATAGTAGTTATATTCTTGTACATAGGGGGCAGTATTATAGTAGTTATATTCTTGTACATAGGAGTAGTATTATAGTAGTTATATTCTTGTACATAGGAGCAGTATTATAGTAGTTATATTCTTGTACATAGGAGCAGTATTATAGTAGTTATATTCTTGTACACAGGAGCAGTATTATAGTAGTTATATTCTTGTACATAGGAGCAGTATTATAGTAGTTATATTCTTGTACATAGGAGCAGTATTATAGTAGTTATATTCTTGTACATAGGAGCAGTATTATAGTAGTTATATTCTTGTACATAGTAGGTAGTATTATAGTATTTATATTCTTGTATATAGGGGGCAGTATTATAGTAGTTATATTCTTGTACATAGCAGCAGTATTATAGTAGTTATATTCTTGTACATAGGAGGTAGTATTATAGTAGTTATATTCTTGTACATAGCAGCAGTATTATAGTAGTTATATTCTTGTACATAGGAGCAGCATTATAGTAGTTATATTCTTGTACATAGGAGCAGTATTATAGTAGTTATATTCTTGTACATAGGAGCAGTATTATAGTAGATATATTCTTGTACATAGGAGCAGTATTATAGTAGTTATATTCTTGTACATAGGAGCAGTATTATAGTAGTTATATTCTTGTACATAGGAGCAGTATTATAGTAGTTATATTCTTGTACATAGGAGGTAGTATTATAGTAGTTATATTCTTGTACATAGGAGGTAGTATTATAGTAGTTATATTCTTGTACATAGGAGTAGTATTATAGTAGTTATATTCTTGTACATAGGAGCAGTATTATAGTAGTTATATTCTTGTACATAGGGGGCAGTATTATAGTAGTTATATTCTTGTACATAGGAGCAGTATTATAGTAGTTATATTCTTGTACATAGGAGCAGTATTATAGTAGTTACAGTCATATGAAAAAGTTTGGGCACCCCTATTAATCTTAATCATTTTTAGTTCTAAATATTTGGGTGTTTGCAACAGCCATTTCAATTTGATATATCTAATAACTGATGGACACAGTAATATTTCAGGATTGAAATGAGGTTTATTGTACTAACAGAAAATGTGCAATATGCATTAAACCAAAATTTGACCGGTGCAAAAGTATGGGCACCTCAACAGAAAAGTGACATTAATATTTAGTAGATCCTCCTTTTGCAAAAATAACAGCCTCTAGTCGCTTCCTGTAGCTTTTAATCAGTTCCTGGATCCTGGATGAAGGTATTTTTGACCATTCCTCTTTACAAAACAAATTCCAGTTCAGTTAAGTTTGATGGTCGCCGAGCATGGACAGCCCGCTTCAAATTATCCCACAGATGTGCAATGATATTCAGGTCTGGGGACTGGGATGGCCATTCCAGTACATTGTAATTGTTCCTCTGCATGAATGCCTGAGTAGATTTGGAGCTGTGTTTTGGATCATTGTCTTGCTGAAATATCCATCCCCGACATAACTTCAAATTCGTCACTGATTCTTGTACATTATTCTCAAGAATCTGCTGATACTGAGTTGAATCCATGCGACCCTCAACTTTAACAAGATTCCCGGTGCCGGCATTGGCCACACAGCCCCAAAGCATGATGGAACCTCCACCAAATTTTACAGTGGGTAGCAAGTGTTTTTCTTGGAATGCTGTGTTTTTTTGACGCCATGCATAACACCTTTTTGTATGACCAAACAACTCAATCTTTGTTTCATCAGTCCACAGGACCTTCTTCCAAAATGAAGCTGGCTTGTCCAAATGTGCTTTTGCATACCTCAGGCGACTCTGTTTGTGGCGTGCTTTCAGAAACGGCTTCTTTCGCATCACTCTCCCATACAGCTTCTCCTTGTGCAAAGTGTGCTGTATTGTTGACCGATGCACAGTGACACCATCTGCAGCAAGATGATGCTGCAGCTCTTTGGAGGTGGTCTGTGGATTGTCCTTGACTGTTCTCACCATTCTTCTTCTCTGCCTTTCTGATATTTTTCTTTCAAGAACTGTCCCTGTGGTCTTCCATTTCCTTACTATGTTCCTCACAGTGGAAACTGACAGGTTAAATCTCTGAGACAACTTTTTGTATCCTTCCCCTGAACAACTATGTTGAACAATCTTTGTTTTCAGATCGTTTGAGAGTTGTTTTGAGGAGCCCATGATGCCACTCTTCAGAGGAGATTCAAATAGGAGAACAACTTGCAATTGGCCACCTTAAATACCTTTTCTCATGATTGGATACACCTGGATATGAAGTTCAAAGCTCAGTGAGGTTACAAAACCAATTTTGTGCTTCAGTAAGTCAGTAAAAAGTAGTTAGGAGTATTCAAATCAATAAAATGATAAGGGTACCCAAATTTTTGCACCGGTCACATTTTGGTTTAATGCATATTGCACATTTTCTGTTAGTACAATAAACCTCATTTCAATCCTGAAATATTACTGTGTCCATCAGTTATTACATATATCAAATTGAAATGGCTGTTGCAAACACCCAAATATTTAGAACTAAAAATGATTAAGATTAATAGGGGTGCCCAAACTTTTTCATATGACTGTATATTCTTGTACATAGGAGTAGTATTATAGTAGTTATATTCTTGTACATAGGGGGCAGTATTATAGTAGTTATATTCTTGTACATAGGAGCAGTATTATAGTAGTTATATTCTTGTACATAGGAGTAGTATTATAGTAGTTATATTCTTGTACATAGGAGGTAGTATTATAGTAGTTATATTCTTGTACATAGGGAGCAGTATTATAGTAGTTATATTCTTGTACATAGGAGCAGTATTATAGTAGTTATATTCTTGTACATAGGAGGCAGTATTATAGTAGTTATATTCTTGTACATAGGAGCAGTATTACAGTAGTTATATTCTTGTACATAGGAGCAGTATTATAGTAGTTATATTCTTGTACATAGGAGCGGTATTATAGTAGTTATATTCTTGTACATAGGAGCAGTATTATAGTAGTTATATTCTTGTAGATAGGGGCAGTATTATAGTAGTTATATTCTTGTACATAGGGCAGTATTATAGTAGTTATATTCTTGTACATAGGAGTAGTATTATAGTAGTTATATTCTTGTACATAGGGGGTAGTATTATAATAGTTATATTCTTGTACATAGGAGTAGTATTATAGTAGTTATATTCTTGTATATAGGGGGCAGTATTATAGTATTTGTCCTTTGCAATAAGAAAAACAGGCTTCAATTCCATGATCTGAACATTGCATATGATAGGATTAGATACACAGCTCTGCAGAGTATCACACACGATAGGATGAGATACACAGGTCAGCAGACGGTATCACACTTGATAGGATTAGATACACTGGAGATCATTGTACGGTCTCTTCTTCGGTTTCTTTCCTCCATGTTGTTTTCCCGCTCAGTACCTGCAGTGATGTCAGTATTGGATACTGGTGGTATTCCTGGTGGACGATGGGTGTAATCTCCTTATGTAACATGTGAGATGATCTGCGGCTCTGTGAGATTATCTGTGCGCTCTGAGGTGATCACAGTTACATTGTTATGTAATAGTCACCATGTCACACCCTCAGCGGCGCCCCCTGATGTCTGTTTCTCATCTTCCTTTATATTTCGCACTGTGATTGTCCTGGAGATGTCTGATATTACTCCTATGACATGTTCCCATGATAACACCTCCTGTCTCTGTTCATAGTGTTGCCATAGGGACCTTACACCAGACTTCCCTCTCTCTTCTTACACTTTCTTACTTGACATATTCTGTCTCCCTATGACAACACCAAACTGCTAGAGAGCTCGGGCAGGAAGTGTTATCATGGGGACTCAATAAATGTGAACAAGGCTCTAAGGCTGAGACCAGGCCTGTATGTTGTTACACTCCTCACAGCAGCGCAGATGGTTTCAGGAGAGGAATCCAACACACGAGGAGGCATCTATAATAATTCTTTATTATCATACAAAGAGTCATATAAAACACATGTAATCTGCTAGTGTTCTCTGTTATCAGCCACTGTACATAAGCGACAAGACAAGGAGCAGGTCACAATGACAAGTCTATTGAGGATATTACACAGCGCCCTTCGCAGGCAGAGCGAAGCGGGGGCACGCTCTGTGACGCGTATCTATAGCCGGCAGGACACGACAACATTGTATATGGGGAGGGGGTATAATAACTGTGTGGCCCCTCAGGGTAGGGCCCGTATTCTAGTAACAGCGCAGCATGAAGGTGTTACATGAGGCTCCGCGGAGGCAGTCACACAGCTTTCCAATGCGCGGTCCGTGCTTCATGGCGCAGCGCTCCCCTACATCACACTGTACAGAGAATAGATGGTCAGCTCTGAGGGCGAGCCTCACCTGACAGCACACACAACACACAGAGCCTCACCCGGGGAACCTGCAACGCCTTCTTCTCCAGGACCAGGGCCTTATCCTGCGTGTAGTCCAGCATGTCACCAAGGGCCACAGCCTGGAAGACAAGGTGACGGGACTGAGCAATATACTGCAGAGAGGTGTAATAGTCTGCAGGATACATCACTATGTATCAGGAGGTGGAGAGGACAGAGCGATGTTCTGCAGATGTGTAGAGAGGTCAGTGGTGTAATACTCTGCAGGATAGA
>CAMRHE010001759.1:0-38773 GCA_947044405.1 Leptodactylus fallax | reverse complement strand
GTATAAGAGAAGTGGTACTGTGCACTGTCCATATATACAGGAGGAGAGAAGTGGTACTGTGCACTGTCCATATATACAGGAGGAGAGAAGTGGTACTGTGCACTGTCCATATATACAGGATAAGAGAAGTGGTACTGTGCACTGTCCATATATACAGGATAAGAGAAGTGGTACTGTGCACTGTCCATATATACAGGACTAGAGAAGTGGTACTGTGCACTGTCCATATATACAGGATAAGAGAAGTGGTACTGTGCACTGTCCATATATACAGGAGGAGAGAAGTGGTACTGTGCACTGTCCATATATAAAGGACAAGAGAAGTGGTACTGTGCACTGTCCATATATACAGGATAAGAGAAGTGGTACTGTGCAGTGTCCATATATACAGAATAAGAGAAGTGGTACTGTGCACTGTCCATATATACAGTATAAGAGAAGTGGTACTGTGCACTGTCATATATACAGGATAAGAGAAGTGGTACTGTGCACTGTCCATATATACAGGATAAGAGAAGTGGTACTGTGCACTGTCCATATATACAGGAGGAGAGAAGTGGTACTGTGCACTGTCCATATATACAGGACAGGAGAAGTGGTACTGTGCACTGTCCATATATACAGGATAAGAGAAGTGGTACTGTGCACTGTCCATATATACAGGAGGAGAGAAGTGGTACTGTGCACTGTCCATATATACAGTATAAGAGAAGTGGTACTGTGCACTGTCCATATATACAGGATAAGAGAAGTGGTACTGTGCACTGTCCATATATACAGGATAAGAGAAGTGGTACTGTGCACTCTCCGTATATACAGGATAAGAGAAGTGGTACTGTGCACTGTCCGTATATACAGGATAAGAGAAGTGGTACTGTGCACTGTCCATATATAAAGGACAAGAGAAGTGGTACTGTGCAGTGTCCATATATACAGGATAAGAGAAGTGGTACTGTGCACTGTCCATATATACAGTATAAGAGAAGTGGTACTGTGCAGTGTCCATATATACAGGATAAGAGAAGTGGTACTGTGCGCTGTCCATATATACAGGATAAGAGAAGTAGTACTGTGCACTGTCCATATATACAGGAGGAGAGAAGTGGTACTGTGCACTGTCCATATATACAGGATAAGAGAAGTGGTACTGTGCAGTGTCCATATATACAGGATAAGAGAAGTAGTACTGTGCACTGTCCATATATACAGGATAAGAGAAGTGGTACTGTGCACTGTCCATATATACAGGAGGAGAGAAGTAGTACTGTGCACTGTCCATATATACAGGATAAGAGAAGTGGTACTGTGCACTGTCCATATATACAGGACAGGAGAAGTGGTACTGTGCACTGTCTATATATACAGGAGGAGAGAAGTGGTACTGTGCACTGTCCATATATACAGGACAGGAGAAGTGGTACTGTGCTCCCTCCATGTATACAGGACAGTTGAGGGTCACCTGTAGATCACTATATACCTTACAGGATGTGTACACATATAGGGGGCGGAGGGGGAGGGGGACAGTCACAGCCCCCCATCCCCCATGCTGTACATCAGTAATACAATGCTGCCTGGCAGGGGGAGGGGCTGCTCTCTGCATATGTATAGGCTCGGCCTCTGTCCTATTCCTGCTGCTGGGCCACCGTATCCAAGCTGATCCTGTGTGATACAGTCTGCTGTTTCGAATCCTATCCTGTGTGATACAGTCTGTCGCGCTGTGTATCTGATCTCGTGTGATACAGTCTGTTGTGCTGTGTATCTGATCTTCTCCAGTGTGATACAGTCCATCGTGCTGTGTATCTGATCTCCAGTGTGATACGGCCTGTAGTGCTGTGTATCTGATCTCCAGTGTGATACAGTCCATCGTGCTGTGTATCTGATCTCCAGTGTGATACAGTCTGTTGTGCTGTGTATCTGATCTCCAGTGTGATACAGTCCATCGTGCTGTGTATCTGATCTCCAGTGTGATACAGTCCATCGTGCTGTGTATCTGATCTCCAGTGTGATACAGTCTGTTGTGTTGTGTATCTGATCTCCAGTGTGATACAGTCCATCGTGCTGTGTATCTAATCTCCAGTGTGATACGACCTGTTGTGCTGTGTATCTGATCTCCAGTGTGATACAGTCCATCGTGCTGTGTATCTGATCTCCAGTGTGATACAGTCCATCATGCTGTGTATCTAATCTCCAGTGTGATACGACCTGTTGTGCTGTGTATCTGATCTTCTCCAGTGTGATACAGTCCATCGTGCTGCGTATCTGATCTCCAGTGTGATACAGTCCATCGTGCTGTGTATCTGATCTCCAGTGTGATACAGTCCATCATGCTGTGTATCTAATCTCCAGTGTGATACGACCTGTTGTGCTGTGTATCTGATCTCCAGTGTGATACAGTCTGTTGTGTTGTGTATCTGATCTCCAGTGTGATACAGTCCATCGTGCTGTGTATCTAATCTCCAGTGTGATACGACCTGTTGTGCTGTGTATCTGATCTCCAGTGTGATACAGTCTGTTGTGCTGTGTATCTAATCTCCAGTGTGATACAGTCCATCGTGCTGTGTATCTGATCTCCAGTGTGATACAGTCCATCGTGCTGTGTATCTGATCTCCAGTGTGATACAGTCCATCGTGCTGTGTATCTGATCTCCAGTGTGATACAATCCATCGTGCTGTGTATCTGATCTCCAGTGTGATACAGTCCATCGTGCTGTGTATCTGATCTCCAGTGTGATACAGTCCATCGTGCTGTGTATCTGATCTCCAGTGTGATACGACCTGTTGTGCTGTGTATCTAATCTCCAGTGTGATACGACCTGTTGCGCTGTGTATCTGATCTCCAGTGTGATACAGTCCATCGTGCTGTGTATCTGATCTCCAGTGTGACACAGCCCATCGTGCTGTGTATCTAATCTCCAGTGTGATACAGTCTGTTGTGCTGTGTATCTGATCTCCAGTGTGACACAGTCCATCGTGCTGTGTATCTAATCTCCAGTGTGATACGACCTGTTGTGCTGTGTATCTGATCTCCAGTGTGATACAGTCTGTTGTGCTGTGTATCTGATCTTCTCCAGTGTGATACAGTCCATCGTGCTGTGTATCTGATCTCCAGTGTGATACGGCCTGTAGTGCTGTGTATCTGATCTCCAGTGTGATACAGCCTGTCGCGCTGTGTATCTGATCTATAGTGTGATACAGACTGTCCTGCTGTGTATCTGATCTCCAGTGTGATACAGTCTGTTGTGTTGTGTATCTGATCTCCAGTGTGATACAGTCTGTTGTGCTGTGTATCTGATCTCCAGTGTGATACGACCTGTTGTGCTGTGTATCTGATCTCCAGTGTGATACAGTCTGTTGTGTTGTGTATCTGATCTCGTGTGACACAGTCCATCATGCTGTGTATCTGATCTCCAGTGTGATACAGTCCATCGTGCTGTGTATCTGATCTCCAGTGTGACACAGTCCATCGTGCTGTGTATCTAATCTCCAGTGTGATACGACCTGTTGTGCTGTGTATCTGATCTCCAGTGTGATACAGTCCATCGTGCTGTGTATCTAATCTCCATTGTGATACGACCTGTTGTGCTGTGTATCTGATCTCCAGTGTGATACAGTCTGTTGTGTTGTGTATCTGATCTCCAGTGTGGTACAGTCTGTTGTGCTGTGTATCTGATCTTCTCCAGTGTGATACGGCCTGTAGTGCTGTGTATCTGATCTCCAGTGTGATACAGTCCATCGTGCTGTGTATCTGATCTCCAGTGTGATACAGTCCATCGTGCTGTGTATCTGATCTCCAGTGTGATACAGTCTGTTGTGTTGTGTATCTGATCTCCAGTGTGATACAGTCCATCGTGCTGTGTATCTAATCTCCAGTGTGACACAGTCCATTGTGCTGTGTATCTGATCTCCAGTGTGATACAGTCCATCGTGCTGTGTATCTGATCTCCAGTGTGATACGACCTGTTGTGCTGTGTATCTAATCTCCAGTGTGATACGACCTGTTGTGCTGTGTATCTGATCTCCAGTGTGATACGACCTGTTGTGCTGTGTATCTAATCTCCAGTGTGATACGACCTGTTGTGCTGCGTATCTGATCTCCAGTGTGATACAGTCCATCGTGCTGTGTATCTGATCTCCAGTGTGATACGACCTGTTGTGCTGTGTATCTAATCTCCAGTGTGATACGACCTGTTGTGCTGTGTATCTGATCTCCAGTGTGATACAGTCTGTTGTGTTGTGTATCTGATCTCCAGTGTGATACAGTCTGTTGTGCTGTGTATCTAATCTCCAGTGTGATACAGTCTGTTGTGCTGTGTATCTAATCTCCAGTGTGATACGACCTGTAGTGCTGTGTATCTGATCTCCAGTGTGATACAGCCTGTCGCGCTGTGTATCTGATCTCCAGTGCGATACAGTCCATCATGCTGTGTATCTGATCTCCAGTGTGATACAGTCCATCGTGCTGTGTATCTAATCTCCAGTGTGATACGACCTGTTGTGCTGTGTATCTAATCTCCAGTGTGATACGACCTGTTGTGCTGTGTATCTGATCTCCAGTGTGATACAGTCCATCGTGCTGTGTATCTGATCTCCAGTGTGATACAGTCCATCGTGCTGTGTATCTAATCTCCAGTGTGATACGGTCTGTTGTGCTGTGTATCTGATCTCCAGTGTGATACGACCTGTAGTGCTGTGTATCTGATCTCCAGTGTGATACAGTCCATCGTGCTGTGTATCTGATCTCCAGTGTGATACAGTCCATCGTGCTGTGTATCTGATCTCCAGTGTGATACAGTCCATCGTGCTGTGTATCTGATCTCCAGTGTGATACAGTCTGTTGTGCTGTGTATCTGATCTCCAGTGTGATACAGTCTGTTGTGCTGTGTATCTGATCTCCAGTGTGATACAGTCCATCGTGCTGTGTATCTGATCTCCAGTGTGATACAGTCCATCGTGCTGTGTATCTGATCTCCAGTGTGATACGGCCTGTTGTGCTGTGTATCTGATCTCCAGTGTGATACAGTCTGTTGTGCTGTGTATCTGATCTCCAGTGTGATACGGCCTGTTGTGCTGTGTATCTGATCTCCAGTGTGATACGACCTGTTGTGCTGTGTATCTGATCTCCAGTGTGATACGGCCTGTTGTGCTGTGTATCTGATCTCCAGTGTGATACGACCTGTTGTGCTGTGTATCTGATCTCCAGTGTGATACGACCTGTTGTGCTGTGTATCTGATCTCCAGTGTGATACAGTCTGTTGTGCTGTGTATTTGATCTTCTCCAGTGTGATACGACCTGTAGTGCTGTGTATCTGATCTCCAGTGTGATACAGTCTGTTGTGCTGTGTATCTGATCTTCTCCAGTGTGATACAGTCCATCGTGCTGTGTATCTGATCTCCAGTGTGATACGACCTGTTGTGCTGTGTATCTAATCTCCAGTGTGATACGACCTGTTGTGCTGTGTATCTGATCTCCAGTGTGATACAGTCCATCGTGCTGTGTATCTGATCTCCAGTGTGATACAGTCCATCATGCTGTGTATCTAATCTCCAGTGTGATACGACCTGTTGTGCTGTGTATCTGATCTTCTCCAGTGTGATACAGTCCATCGTGCTGCGTATCTGATCTCCAGTGTGATACAGTCCATCGTGCTGTGTATCTGATCTCCAGTGTGATACAGTCCATCATGCTGTGTATCTAATCTCCAGTGTGATACGACCTGTTGTGCTGTGTATCTGATCTCCAGTGTGATACAGTCTGTTGTGTTGTGTATCTGATCTCCAGTGTGATACAGTCCATCGTGCTGTGTATCTAATCTCCAGTGTGATACGACCTGTTGTGCTGTGTATCTGATCTCCAGTGTGATACAGTCTGTTGTGCTGTGTATCTAATCTCCAGTGTGATACAGTCCATCGTGCTGTGTATCTGATCTCCAGTGTGATACAGTCCATCGTGCTGTGTATCTGATCTCCAGTGTGATACAGTCCATCGTGCTGTGTATCTGATCTCCAGTGTGATACAATCCATCGTGCTGTGTATCTGATCTCCAGTGTGATACAGTCCATCGTGCTGTGTATCTGATCTCCAGTGTGATACAGTCCATCGTGCTGTGTATCTGATCTCCAGTGTGATACGACCTGTTGTGCTGTGTATCTAATCTCCAGTGTGATACGACCTGTTGCGCTGTGTATCTGATCTCCAGTGTGATACAGTCCATCGTGCTGTGTATCTGATCTCCAGTGTGACACAGCCCATCGTGCTGTGTATCTAATCTCCAGTGTGATACAGTCTGTTGTGCTGTGTATCTGATCTCCAGTGTGACACAGTCCATCGTGCTGTGTATCTAATCTCCAGTGTGATACGACCTGTTGTGCTGTGTATCTGATCTCCAGTGTGATACAGTCTGTTGTGCTGTGTATCTGATCTTCTCCAGTGTGATACAGTCCATCGTGCTGTGTATCTGATCTCCAGTGTGATACGGCCTGTAGTGCTGTGTATCTGATCTCCAGTGTGATACAGCCTGTCGCGCTGTGTATCTGATCTATAGTGTGATACAGACTGTCCTGCTGTGTATCTGATCTCCAGTGTGATACAGTCTGTTGTGTTGTGTATCTGATCTCCAGTGTGATACAGTCTGTTGTGCTGTGTATCTGATCTCCAGTGTGATACGACCTGTTGTGCTGTGTATCTGATCTCCAGTGTGATACAGTCTGTTGTGTTGTGTATCTGATCTCGTGTGACACAGTCCATCATGCTGTGTATCTGATCTCCAGTGTGATACAGTCCATCGTGCTGTGTATCTGATCTCCAGTGTGACACAGTCCATCGTGCTGTGTATCTAATCTCCAGTGTGATACGACCTGTTGTGCTGTGTATCTGATCTCCAGTGTGATACAGTCCATCGTGCTGTGTATCTAATCTCCATTGTGATACGACCTGTTGTGCTGTGTATCTGATCTCCAGTGTGATACAGTCTGTTGTGTTGTGTATCTGATCTCCAGTGTGGTACAGTCTGTTGTGCTGTGTATCTGATCTTCTCCAGTGTGATACGGCCTGTAGTGCTGTGTATCTGATCTCCAGTGTGATACAGTCCATCGTGCTGTGTATCTGATCTCCAGTGTGATACAGTCCATCGTGCTGTGTATCTGATCTCCAGTGTGATACAGTCTGTTGTGTTGTGTATCTGATCTCCAGTGTGATACAGTCCATCGTGCTGTGTATCTAATCTCCAGTGTGACACAGTCCATTGTGCTGTGTATCTGATCTCCAGTGTGATACAGTCCATCGTGCTGTGTATCTGATCTCCAGTGTGATACGACCTGTTGTGCTGTGTATCTAATCTCCAGTGTGATACGACCTGTTGTGCTGTGTATCTGATCTCCAGTGTGATACGACCTGTTGTGCTGTGTATCTAATCTCCAGTGTGATACGACCTGTTGTGCTGCGTATCTGATCTCCAGTGTGATACAGTCCATCGTGCTGTGTATCTGATCTCCAGTGTGATACGACCTGTTGTGCTGTGTATCTAATCTCCAGTGTGATACGACCTGTTGTGCTGTGTATCTGATCTCCAGTGTGATACAGTCTGTTGTGTTGTGTATCTGATCTCCAGTGTGATACAGTCTGTTGTGCTGTGTATCTAATCTCCAGTGTGATACAGTCTGTTGTGCTGTGTATCTAATCTCCAGTGTGATACGACCTGTAGTGCTGTGTATCTGATCTCCAGTGTGATACAGCCTGTCGCGCTGTGTATCTGATCTCCAGTGCGATACAGTCCATCATGCTGTGTATCTGATCTCCAGTGTGATACAGTCCATCGTGCTGTGTATCTAATCTCCAGTGTGATACGACCTGTTGTGCTGTGTATCTAATCTCCAGTGTGATACGACCTGTTGTGCTGTGTATCTGATCTCCAGTGTGATACAGTCCATCGTGCTGTGTATCTGATCTCCAGTGTGATACAGTCCATCGTGCTGTGTATCTAATCTCCAGTGTGATACGGTCTGTTGTGCTGTGTATCTGATCTCCAGTGTGATACAGTCCATCGTGCTGTGTATCTGATCTCCAGTGTGATACGACCTGTTGTGCTGTGTATCTAATCTCCAGTGTGATACGACCTGTTGTGCTGTGTATCTGATCTCCAGTGTGATACAGTCCATCGTGCTGTGTATCTGATCTCCAGTGTGATACAGTCCATCGTGCTGTGTATCTGATCTCCAGTGTGATACAGTCTGTTGTGCTGTGTATCTGATCTCCAGTGTGATACAGTCTGTTGTGCTGTGTATCTGATCTCCAGTGTGATACAGTCCATCGTGCTGTGTATCTGATCTCCAGTGTGATACAGTCCATCGTGCTGTGTATCTGATCTCCAGTGTGATACGGCCTGTTGTGCTGTGTATCTGATCTCCAGTGTGATACAGTCTGTTGTGCTGTGTATCTGATCTCCAGTGTGATACGGCCTGTTGTGCTGTGTATCTGATCTCCAGTGTGATACGACCTGTTGTGCTGTGTATCTGATCTCCAGTGTGATACGGCCTGTTGTGCTGTGTATCTGATCTCCAGTGTGATACGGCCTGTTGTGCTGTGTATCTGATCTCCAGTGTGATACGACCTGTTGTGCTGTGTATCTGATCTCCAGTGTGATACGACCTGTTGTGCTGTGTATCTGATCTCCAGTGTGATACAGTCTGTTGTGCTGTGTATCTGATCTTCTCCAGTGTGATACAGTCTGTTGTGTTGTGTATCTGATCTCCAGTGTGATACGACCTGTAGTGCTGTGTATCTGATCTCCAGTGTGATACAGTCCATCGTGCTGTGTATCTAATCTCCAGTGTGATACGACCTGTTGTGCTGTGTATCTAATCTCCAGTGTGATACGACCTGTTGTGCTGTGTATCTGATCTCCAGTGTGATACAGTCTGTTGTGTTGTGTATCTGATCTCCAGTGTGATACAGTCTGTTGTGCTGTGTATCTAATCTCCAGTGTGATACAGTCTGTTGTGCTGTGTATCTGATCTCCAGTGTGATACAGTCTGTTGTGTTGTGTATCTGATCTCCAGTGTGATACAGTCCATCGTGCTGTGTATCAGATCTCCAGTGTGATACAGTCCATCGTGCTGCGTATCTGATCTCCAGTGTGATACAGTCCATTGTGCTGTGTATCTAATCTCCAGTGTGATACGACCTGTTGTGCTGTGTATCTGATCTCCAGTGTGATACAGTCCATCGTGCTGTGTATCTGATCTCCAGTGTGATACAGTCCATCGTGCTGTGTATCTAATCTCCAGTGTGATACGACCTGTTGTGCTGTGTATCTGATCTCCAGTGTGATACAGTCTGTTGTGTTGTGTATCTGATCTCCAGTGTGATACAGTCCATCGTGCTGTGTATCTAATCTCCAGTGTGATACGACCTGTTGTGCTGTGTATCTGATCTCCAGTGTGATACAGTCTGTTGTGCTGTGTATCTAATCTCCAGTGTGATACAGTCCATCGTGCTGTGTATCTGATCTCCAGTGTGATACAGTCCATCGTGCTGTGTATCTGATCTCCAGTGTGATACAGTCCATCGTGCTGTGTATCTGATCTCCAGTGTGATACAATCCATCGTGCTGTGTATCTGATCTCCAGTGTGATACAGTCCATCGTGCTGTGTATCTGATCTCCAGTGTGATACGACCTGTTGTGCTGTGTATCTGATCTCCAGTGTGATACAGTCTGTTGTGTTGTGTATCTGATCTCCAGTGTGATACAGTCTGTTGTGCTGTGTATCTAATCTCCAGTGTGATACAGCCTGTCGCGCTGTGTATCTGATCTCCAGTGTGATACAGTCCATCATGCTGTGTATCTGATCTCCAGTGTGATACAGTCCATCGTGCTGTGTATCTAATCTCCAGTGTGATACGACCTGTTGTGCTGTGTATCTAATCTCCAGTGTGATACGACCTGTTGTGCTGTGTATCTGATCTTCTCCAGTGTGATACAGTCCATCGTGCTGCGTATCTGATCTCCAGTGTGATACAGTCCATTGTGCTGTGTATCTAATCTCCAGTGTGATACGACCTGTTGTGCTGTGTATCTGATCTCCAGTGTGATACAGTCCATCGTGCTGTGTATCTGATCTCCAGTGTGATACAGTCCATCGTGCTGTGTATCTAATCTCCAGTGTGATACGGCCTGTTGTGCTGTGTATCTGATCTCCAGTGTGATACGACCTGTAGTGCTGTGTATCTGATCTCCAGTGTGATACAGTCCATCGTGCTGTGTATCTGATCTCCAGTGTGATACAGTCCATCGTGCTGTGTATCTGATCTCCAGTGTGATACAGTCTGTTGTGCTGTGTATCTGATCTCCAGTGTGATACAGTCTGTTGTGCTGTGTATCTGATCTCCAGTGTGATACAGTCCATCGTGCTGTGTATCTGATCTCCAGTGTGATACAGTCCATCGTGCTGTGTATCTGATCTCCAGTGTGATACAGTCTGTTGTGCTGTGTATCTGATCTCCAGTGTGATACGGCCTGTTGTGCTGTGTATCTGATCTCCAGTGTGATACGATCTGTTGTGCTGTGTATCTGATCTCCAGTGTGATACGACCTGTTGTGCTGTGTATCTGATCTCCAGTGTGATACAGTTCATCGCGCTGTGTATCTGATCTCCAGTGTGATACAGACTGTCCTGCTGTGTATCTGATCTCCAGTGTGATACAGTCTGTTGTGCTGTGTATCTGATCTTCTCCAGTGTGATACAGTCTGTTGTGTTGTGTAACTGATCTCCAGTGTGATACAGTCTGTTGTGCTGTGTATCTGATCTTCTCCAGTGTGATACAGTCTGTTGTGCTGTGTATCTGATCTTCTCCAGTGTGATACGACCTGTAGTGCTGTGTATCTGATCTCCAGTGTGATACAGTCCATCATGCTGTGTATCTAATCTCCAGTGTGATACGACCTGTTGTGTTGTGTATCTGATCTCCAGTGTGATACGACCTGTAGTGCTGTGTATCTGATCTCCAGTGTGATACAGTCCATCGTGCTGTGTATCTAATCTCCAGTGTGATACGACCTGTAGTGCTGTGTATCTGATCTCCAGTGTGATACAGTCCATCGTGCTGTGTATCTAATCTCCAGTGTGATACGACCTGTTGTGCTGTGTATCTGATCTCCAGTGTGATACAGTCCATCGTGCTGTGTATCTGATCTCCAGTGTGATACAGTCCATCGTGCTGTGTATCTAATCTCCAGTGTGATACGGCCTGTTGTGCTGTGTATCTGATCTCCAGTGTGATACGACCTGTAGTGCTGTGTATCTGATCTCCAGTGTGATACAGTCCATCGTGCTGTGTATCTGATCTCCAGTGTGATACAGTCCATCGTGCTGTGTATCTGATCTCCAGTGTGATACAGTCCATCGTGCTGTGTATCTGATCTCCAGTGTGATACAGTCCATCGTGCTGTGTATCTAATCTCCAGTGTGATACGGCCTGTTGTGCTGTGTATCTGATCTCCAGTGTGATACGACCTGTAGTGCTGTGTATCTGATCTCCAGTGTGATACAGTCCATCGTGCTGTGTATCTGATCTCCAGTGTGATACAGTCCATCGTGCTGTGTATCTGATCTCCAGTGTGATACAGTCCATCGTGCTGTGTATCTGATCTCCAGTGTGATACGACCTGTTGTGCTGTGTATCTGATCTCCAGTGTGATACAGTCCATCGTGCTGTGTATCTGATCTCCAGTGTGATACAGTCCATCGTGCTGTGTATCTGATCTCCAGTGTGATACAGTCTGTTGTGCTGTGTATCTGATCTCCAGTGTGATACAGTCTGTTGTGCTGTGTATCTGATCTCCAGTGTGATACAGTCCATCGTGCTGTGTATCTGATCTCCAGTGTGATACAGTCTGTTGTGCTGTGTATCTGATCTCCAGTGTGATACGGCCTGTTGTGCTGTGTATCTGATCTCCAGTGTGATACGATCTGTTGTGCTGTGTATCTGATCTCCAGTGTGATACGACCTGTTGTGCTGTGTATCTGATCTCCAGTGTGATACAGTTCATCGCGCTGTGTATCTGATCTCCAGTGTGATACAGACTGTCCTGCTGTGTATCTGATCTCCAGTGTGATACGACCTGTTGTGCTGTGTATCTGATCTCCAGTGTGATACAGTCTGTTGTGCTGTGTATCTGATCTTCTCCAGTGTGATACAGTCTGTTGTGCTGTGTATCTGATCTTCTCCAGTGTGATACAGTCTGTTGTGCTGTGTATCTGATCTTCTCCAGTGTGATACGACCTGTAGTGCTGTGTATCTGATCTCCAGTGTGATACAGTCCATCATGCTGTGTATCTAATCTCCAGTGTGATACGACCTGTTGTGTTGTGTATCTGATCTCCAGTGTGATACGACCTGTAGTGCTGTGTATCTGATCTCCAGTGTGATACAGTCCATCGTGCTGTGTATCTAATCTCCAGTGTGATACGACCTGTTGCGCTGTGTATCTGATCTCCAGTGTGATACAGTCCATCGTGCTGCGTATCTGATCTCCAGTGTGACACAGTCCATCGTTCTATGTATCTAATCTCCAGTGTGATACAGCCCGTACCTGTGTGCCGCGCTCCGGCCGCTGGTGGCGCTATACACCATTGTCCCCTCAGCATCCATCATGGCGCCCTAGAGACAGTCCGCGCCATCTCCATAGCAACCAATCAGAGCACCGCTCACATGACCCAAGCCGCTGAGGGAAAACGAAAGCAGGGCTGTGATTGGTCGCTATGGACAACCCTGGGCAGCGGTCCGGAATGAGGCGAGCCGGCAGCGGAGGGGTTAAGGGGCCCCCGGCTGTGAGGGGGTGGGCAGGGAGGGGGCGGGGGCTTTATAGCCCCCTCAGTAGCCGCAGTCGCGGGGCCCGGACAGAGCTGCGGCCGCTGCACCTGCTCACAGTCATGGCGGAGACCCCGGTGAAGCGGCCGATGAACGCCTTCATGGTGTGGTCCAGCGAGGAGCGGAAGCGGGTGTCCGCCCTACACCCCAAAATGCACAACTCGGAGATCAGCCGCCGCCTGGGCGAGGTGTGGAGGGCGCTGGACGAGGACCAAAGGAAGCCATACCGGGAGCAGGCCAAGAGGCTGCGGGAGCTGCACGCCCGGCAACACCCGGGGTACAAGTACGCCCCCCGCAAGAAGAAGCGAGAGAAGGCCCCGAGCCGGGCCCCGGAGACCCCCGCCCCGCCCCCGCCTCAACAACGGCAGCGGCAGCGACAGCCCGACTACCGGGACAGGCCGACAACACAGGAGGGGAGGAGCTGCGAGCTACAGCAAGGCTACCAGGAGCCGTACAGGTGAGACACAGCGCCCCCCTGCTGCTGCTACTGGGGGGCCCTACTGACACTACTACAGGGGGGCCCTACTGACACTGCTACAGGGGGGCCCCTACTGACACTACTACTACAGGGGGGCCCCTACTGACACTGCTACTACAGGGGGGCCCCTACTGACACTACTACTACAGGGGGGCCCCTACTGACACTGCTACTACAGGGGGGCCCCTACTGACACTACTACTACAGGGGGGCCCCTACTGACACTACTACTACAGGGGGGGCCCCTACTGACACTGCTACTACAGGGGGGCCCTACTGACACTACTACTACTGGGGGGCCCCTACTGACACTGCTACTACAGGGGGCCCTACTGACACTACTACTACAGGGGGGCCCCTACTGACACTACTACTACAGGGGGGCCCTACTGACACTACTACTACAGGGGGGCCCTACTGACACTACTACTACTGGGGGGCCCCTACTGACACTACTACTACTGGGGGGCCCCTACTGACACTACTACTACTGGGGGGCCCCTACTGACACTACTACTACAGGGGGGCCCCTACTGACACTACTACTACTGGGGGGCCCCTACTGACACTACTACTACTGGGGGCCCCTACTGACACTGCTACTACTGGGGGCCCCTACTGACACTGCTACTACAGGGGGGCCCCTACTGACACTGCTACTACAGGGGGCCCCCTACTGACACTACTACTACAGGGGGGCCCTACTGACACTACTACTACAGGGGGGCCCTACTGACACTACTACTACAGGGGGGGCCCTACTGACACTACTACTACTGGGGGCCCCTACTGACACTACTACTACAGGGGGGCCCTACTGACACTACTACTACAGGGGGGCCCCTACTGACACTACTACTACAGGGGGGCCCCTACTGACACTGCTACTACAGGGGGGCCCTACTGACACTACTACTACAGGGGGGCCCTACTGACACTACTACTACAGGGGGGCCCCTACTGACACTACTACTACAGGGGGGCCCTACTGACACTACTACTACTGGGGGCCCCTACTGACACTGCTACTACTGGGGGCCCCTACTGACACTGCTACTACAGGGGGGCCCCTACTGACACTGCTACTACAGGGGGGCCCCTACTGACACTACTACTACAGGGGGGCCCCTACTGACACTACTACTACAGGGGGGCCCTACTGACACTGCTACACGGGGGCCCCTACTGACACTACTACTACAGGGGGGCCCCTACTGACACTACTACTACAGGGGGGCCCTACTGACACTGCTACACAGGGGGGCCCCTACTGACACTACTACTACAGGGGGGCCCCTACTGACACTACTACTGGGGGGCCCCTACTGACACTGCTACTACAGGGGGCCCCTACTGACACTACTACTACAGGGGGCCCCTACTGACACTACTACTACAGGGGGGGCCCCTACTGACACTACTACTACAGGGGGCCCCTACTGACACTACTACTACAGGGGGGCCCCTACTGACACTACTACTACTGGGGGGCCCCTACTGACACTACTACTACTGGGGGCCCCTACTGACACTGCTACTACTGGGGGCCCCTACTGACACTGCTACTACTGGGGGGCCCTACTGACACTACTACTACAGGGGGGCCCTACTGACACTACTACTACAGGGGGGCCCTACTGACACTACTACTACAGGGGGGCCCTACTGACACTACTACTACAGGGGGGGGGGCCCCTACTGACACTACTACTACAGGGGGGCCCTACTGACACTACTACTACTGGGGGGCCCCTACTGACACTACTGCTACAGGGGGGCCCTACTGACACTACTACTACAGGGGGCCCCTACTGACACTACTACTACAGGGGGGCCCTACTGACACTACTACACAGGGGGGCCCCTACTGACACTACTACTACAGGGGGGCCCCTACTGACACTACTACTACTGGGGGGCCCCTACTGACACTACTACTACAGGGGGGCCCTACTGACACTACTACAGGGGGGCCCTACTGACACTACTACTGGGGGGCCCTACTGACACTACTACTACAGGGGGGCCCCTACTGACACTACTACTACAGGGGGGGCCCTACTGACACTGCTACTACAGGGGGGCCCTACTGACACTGCTACACAGGGGGGCCCCTACTGACACTGCTACTACTGGGGGGCCCCTACTGACACTGCTACTGGGGGGCCCCTACTGACACTGCTACTGGGGGGCCCTACTGACACTACTACTACAGGGGGGCCCCTACTGACACTGCTACTGGGGGCCCCTACTGACACTGCTACTGGGGGGCCCCTACTGACACTACTACTACAGGGGGGCCCCTACTGACACTACTACTACTGGGGGGCCCCTACTGACACTACTACTACAGGGGGGCCCCTACTGACACTGCTACTACAGGGGGCCCTACTGACACTGCTACTGGGGGCCCCTACTGACACTACTACTACTGGGGGGCCCCTACTGACACTACTACTGGGGGGCCCCTACTGACACTACTACTACAGGGGGCCCTACTGACACTACTACTGGGGGGCCCCTACTGACACTGCACATTACTACTTCTGGGGTCCCCCTGCGTATACTGTGCCCCATTGTCTTGCCCCCCAGTCACTGATGACTGGTGCCCTGTGCACCCCTCCTCCTCGCACAATGCCCCTGCTGGGGGTACTTACATATCACACAGTGCACAGCCTCCCTGCTGCAGTCATATGTAAATGTCGGGGCCCCAGGCTAAGCAGCTCACAGTGCCCAGTCAGTGTGAAAGAATCTCCCCCGGGGGCAAAACCTACACCTGCCCAACCCCCGCATCACTACAACCCCTAGTCTCCTGTGTGCAGGCTGATGGGGCTCTCTCTGGCCCAGTAACCACTGTGTAATTCTCTTTTCTCCCCCAGCTACTTCTCCTCGTGTTCGGGGGCGTTCCCTGTGGTCAGTGATGTGTCGGCGCTGTATGGCTTGGGACTCTATGAGTTTGGAGAGCGACGCGGGGCGCAGCCGCAGGTCCATTACCAGACGGTGGAGGTGGATGGCGGGGGGTCACTGATCAGCCTCTGACACTGGACTGTGGGGCCACCCCCCAACTAACTACTACCATGGTGACCTCTGGGGGCGTGGTCTGTAGGTCCTGGATCCTGTGCGGGTCAGGGGTCACAGGCCGCCACTGGAAGACGCCCCCTCTACTACTAGACCCTCCCTCCCTGCAGGGGGCACTGTGACGGCAGCTGGGAACCCTCCGGGGCTGGGGAGGTTTTTACACTGCAGTTTTTTTACAGTTTGTTCTTTTTATTTTTATGGAGTTTTGTATTTTTTTTTGTAGCAAATTAAATAAGATTTCTTAGTGTTCTGTGAGGTGATTGGTTTACTCCTGTAGGCGGAGCCTGGTTCTATACCCCTTGTCCACAGCTGCACAGAGTGTTTCAGTAGGTTGTAGAATTGTATGGTGAGGAATCTGCAGTGATTATCCACAGGTGTGAATGTGGCCTAGCAGTGCAGCAATGGAGGTGACATCACTACAACAAGGAGGTGGCGGAGGACCTGACAACTCCACCTCAGATTATTATACTGACTCCTAACCACATCAGATGGTTATTCTGGGGTGAGGGATCTTCTACTATGTGTGACATTAATGTTTGGGGGCGTGTCCTATGTAATTGGACCGGCCTAAAAGGAAAACACAACGCCAGATCCATCACACTTTAAGAGATCTGTCAGATTTTATAGTAGCAGAGCCGGCTGACGGTTCTTATGACTGTGTGCCAGTGGCAACCCCATATCTCCGGAGGTATAGCAGCTTGAGCAGTGTACCCGATCCCAGGAATCTCAGCTTCAGTCCAGTACTGAGATCACAGCTCAGGAGCTACACCCCCTGTAGGAGAGCTACTACCGCCATGGTGCTATAGACAGCATAGACCGCCAGATGCACGTATCTCCGGAGGTATGGCAGCTTGAGCAGTGTACCCGATCCCAGGAATCTCAGCTTCAGTCCAGTACTGAGATCACAGCTCGGGAGCTACACCCCCTGTAGGAGAGCTACTACCGCCATGGTGCTATAGACAGCATAGCCACCGGCCCCCGGGGGCGCCCCCCCCTGTCTACGCTCCCCAGATGCATGTATCTCCGGAGGTATAGCAGCTTGAGCACTGTACCCGATCCCAGGAATCTCAGCTTCAGTCCAGTACTGAGATCACAGCTCAGGAGCTACACCCCCTGTAGGAGAGCTACTACCGCCATGGTGCTATAGACAGAGCATAGCCATCCAGATGCACGTATCTCCGGAGGTATGGCAGCTTGAGCAGTGTACCCGATCCCAGGAATCTCAGCTTCAGTCCAGTACTGAGATCACAGCTCGGGAGCCACACCCCCTGTAGGAGAGCTACTACCGCCATGGTGCTATAGACAGGCATAGCCCGCCAGATGCATGTATCTCCGGAGGTATGGCAGCTTGAGCACTGTACCCGATCCCAGGAATCTCAGCTTCAGTCCAGTACTGAGATCACAGCTCGGGAGCTACACCCCCTGTAGGAGAGCTACTACCGCCATGGTGCTATAGACAGAGCATAGCCAGCCAGATGCACGTATCTCCGGAGGTATGGCAGCTTGAGCAGTGTACCCGATCCCAGGAATCTCAGCTTCAGTCCAGTACTGAGATCACAGCTCAGGAGCTACACCCCCTGTAGGAGAGCTACTACCGCCATGGTGCTGTAGACAGAGCATAGCCAGCCAGATGCACGTATCTCCGGAGGTATGGCAGCTTGAGCAGTGTACCCGATCCCAGGAATCTCAGCTTCAGTCCAGTACTGAGATCACAGCTCGGGAGCTACACCCCCTGTAGGAGAGCTACTACCGCCATGGTGCTGTAGACAGAGCATAGCCAGCCAGATGCACGTATCTCCGGAGGTATGGCAGCTTGAGCAGTGTACCCGATCCCAGGAATCTCAGCTTCAGTCCAGTACTGAGATCACAGCTCGGGAGCTACACCCCCTGTAGGAGAGCTACTACCGCCATGGTGCTGTAGACAGAGCATAGCCAGCCAGATGCACGTATCTCCGGAGGTATGGCAGCTTGAGCAGTGTACCCGATCCCAGGAATCTCAGCTTCAGTCCAGTACTGAGATCACAGCTCGGGAGCTACACCCCCTGTAGGAGAGCTACTACCGCCATGGTGCTGTAGACAGAGCATAGCCAGCCAGATGCACGTATCTCCGGAGGTATGGCAGCTTGAGCAGTGTACCCGATCCCAGGAATCTCAGCTTCAGTCCAGTACTGAGATCACAGCTCGGGAGCTACACCCCCTGTAGGAGAGCTACTACCGCCATGGTGCTGTAGACAGAGCATAGCCAGCCAGATGCACGTATCTCCGGAGGTATGGCAGCTTGAGCAGTGTACCCGATCCCAGGAATCTCAGCTTCAGTCCAGTACTGAGATCACAGCTCGGGAGCTACACCCCCTGTAGGAGAGCTACTACCGCCATGGTGCTATAGACAGAGCATAGCCCGCCAGATGCACGTATCTCCGGAGGTATAGCAGCTTGAGCACTGTACCCGATCCCAGGAATCTCAGCTTCAGTCCAGTACTGAGATCACAGCTCGGGAGCTACACCCCCTGTAGGAGAGCTACTACCGCCATGGTGCTATAGACAGAGCATAGCCAGCCAGATGCACGTATCTCCGGAGGTATGGCAGCTTGAGCAGTGTACCCGATCCCAGGAATCTCAGCTTCAGTCCAGTACTGAGATCACAGCTCGGGAGCTACACCCCCTGTAGGAGAGCTACTACCGCCAAGGTGCTGTAGACAGAGCATAGCCAGCCAGATGCACGTATCTCCGGAGGTATGGCAGCTTGAGCAGTGTACCCGATCCCAGGAATCTCAGCTTCAGTCCAGTACTGAGATCACAGCTCAGGAGCTACACCCCCTGTAGGAGAGCTACTACCGCCATGGTGCTGTAGACAGAGCATAGCCAGCCAGATGCACGTATCTCCGGAGGTATGGCAGCTTGAGCAGTGTACCCGATCCCAGGAATCTCAGCTTCAGTCCAGTACTGAGATCACAGCTCAGGAGCTACACCCCCTGTAAGAGAGCTACTACCGCCATGGTGCTGTAGACAGAACATAGCCAGCCAGATGCACGTATCTCCGGAGGTATGGCAGCTTGAGCAGTGTACCCGATCCCAGGAATCTCAGCTTCAGTCCAGTACTGAGATCACAGCTCGGGAGCTACACCCCCTGTAGGAGAGCTACTACCGCCATGGTGCTGTAGACAGAGCATAGCCAGCCAGATGCACGTATCTCCGGAGGTATGGCAGCTTGAGCAGTGTACCCGATCCCAGGAATCTCAGCTTCAGTCCAGTACTGAGATCACAGCTCAGGAGCTACACCCCCTGTAGGAGAGCTACTACCGCCATGGTGCTGTAGACAGAGCATAGCCAGCCAGATGCACGTATCTCCGGAGGTATAGCAGCTTGAGCAGTGTACCCGATCCCAGGAATCTCAGCTTCAGTCCAGTACTGAGATCACAGCTCGGGAGCTACACCCCCTGTAGGAGAGCTACTACCGCCATGGTGCTGTAGACAGAGCATAGCCAGCCAGATGCACGTATCTCCGGAGGTATGGCAGCTTGAGCAGTGTACCCGATCCCAGGAATCTCAGCTTCAGTCCAGTACTGAGATCACAAGTCTAGATGTTGCTGGTGCTGAGGTGTCCGCCTTGTAGCTGGGCGGCAGTATACTACGCAGGTGCGGCACAGCCTATACACCTAGAATCGGTATACACGTCTCCTGCCAGCAGCAGAACAAGAGGCGGCTGAGCTGCCCAACACGTTATCTTACAGTTTTTTTTAGTAACCCCTTACATGCTGCAGAGGAGACCCTGAGGGGTCAGATGAGCGGAGGAGTACACCCCTTCCTGACCATGTGCGCAGGACTGGGGGATCCTACACAGACGACAACCACAAGACTTGTCCGTTCCTTTAAGTATGCTCAGAAACGGAGCGGGCGCCCGAATGGCCGAAGCCTTTCTGATTGTGGGCACTTGGTACATGTGAGGCCCCGCCTCTTTCTATAGGTGGGATCGTAGGGACAGGCCGGGCATAAGGGATTGTACCATAGACCGCTGTAGTGTAGTCTGCAGGAACCCTGGGGGTGGCTAAAATAATAAAAAATCTAAAATGATGAATCCCGCACAGCAGAACTGCGGCTCTCAGAGCGTCAGACGTTCCCCAAAGTGGTGTAAATAAAAGGTGAGCCGGGGCCCTGACAAGGCTGTCCCAATATGGCGGCGGGAATCATTCTCTGTGATTTTTTGGGGAGGATTTTTGTAAAGGTATTAATACATAAAAAATAACTTTGTGATGGCGCCAACCCAGAGTATATGCGAAACGGGTCAATGTTACCGCGCAAAGAACGCCATAAAAACGAAATTTGCTATTTGTACATGGCGGCCAGTTGTAGTAACGGTTTCCCCCTCCTCCGCAGTCAGGGTATATATAATCCTACTTCACACTACTGACCCGGTATTTTCACCACTTTTGGGGGGCTGGACCTTCACAAGCAATACATTGTCAAAAACAGCGCGGCGCAGAGAATATCTCCAGATTCTGCTGAGGCGTCACAGCAATGGATAAGGTGGGGACGTGTATTCTGGTAAGTCTGTCCCCTCACTTGGTACCCGAGCTCCTCCCATTTGGCCCAGGTGTTCTTAATTAGCATAAGACTACATAAGACAGGGGTGTCAAACTCATTTTCTCCCGGGGCCACTTCAGCCTCACGGGGTACCTTGAAGGGCCAAGATTATTTTACACATGTATAAAAGTAACTTCTCCTTAACAGATAAGCGAGCTATTAAGGAATAGTTACATTTGTACATTACTACTGTTACAATCAGGAAGAACATAATGTATTGTTAAAACCTAAGACATTGGCATGTTACATACTATCCTCATCCTTTTCTAAATATATCAAAAATTAAGCACTATACAAATACTGTTTACCCCCACACACAGTATTATGCTCTATAGTTGCCTCTGCACACGGTATTATGCTCCATAGTGGCCCCTGCACACGGTATTATGCTCCATAGTGACCCCTGCACACGGTATTATGTTCTATAGTGGCCCCTGCACACTGTATTATGCTTCATAGTGGCCCCTGCAAACGGTATTATGCTCCATAGTGGCCCCTGCAAACGGTATTATGCTCCATAGTGGCCCCTGCACACGGTATTATGTTCTATAGTGGCCCCTGCACACGGTATTATGCTTCATAGTGGCCCCTGCAAACGGTATTATGCTCCATAGTGGCCCCTGCACACGGTATTATGCTCCATAGTGGCCCCTGCACACGGTATTATGCTCCATAGTGGCCCCTGCACACGGTATTATGCTCCATAGTGGCCCCTGCACACGGTATTATGCTTCATAGTGGCCCCTGCACACGGTATTATGCTCCATAGTGACCCCTGCACACGGTATTATGTTCTATAGTGGCCTCTGCACACTGTATTGTGTTCTATAGTGGCCCCTGCACACGGTATTATGTCCTATAGTGACCCCTGCACACGGTATTATGCTCCATAGTGGCCCCTGCACACGGTATTATGCTTCATAGTGGCCCCTGCACACGGTATTATGCTCCATAGTGGCCCCTGCACACGGTATTATGCTTCATAGTGGCCCCTGCACACGGTATTATGCTTCATAGTGGCCCCTGCACACGGTATTATGCTCCATAGTGGCCCCTGCACACGGTATTATGCTCCATAGTGGCCCCTGCACACGGTATTATGCTCTATAGTGGCCCCTGCACACGGTATTATGTTCTATAGTGGCCCCTGCACACGGTATTATGCTCCATAGTGGCCTCTGCACACGGTATTATGTTCTATAGTGGCCTCTGCACACTGTATTATGCTCCATAGTGGCCTCTGCACACGGTATTATGTCCTATAGTGGCCCCTGCACACTGTATTATGCTCCATAGTGGCCTCTGCACACGGTATTATGTTCTATAGTGGCCTCTGCACACGGTATTATGTTCTATAGTGGCCTCTGCACACTGTATTATGCTCCATAGTGGCCTCTGCACACGGTATTATGTCCTATAGTGGCCTCTGCACACTGTATTATGTTCTCCATAGTGGCCTCTGCACATTGTATTATGCTCCTATAGTGGCCCCTGCACACTGTATTATGCTCCATAGTGGCCCCTGCACACGGTATTATGTTCTATAGTGGCCCCTGCACACGGTATTATGTCCTATAGTGACCCCTGCACACGGTATTATGTTCTATAGTGGCCTCTGCACACAGTATTATGTTCTATAGTGGCCGCTTCTCGTGGCCTCTGCACACTGTATTATGCTCCATAGTGGCCTCTGCACACGGTATTATGTTCTATAGTGGCCCCTGCACACTGTATTATGTTCTATAGTGGCCTCTGCACACTGTATTATGTTGCGTATTTTTAGTGGCCCCTGCACACGGTATTATGTTCTATAGTGGCCTCTGCACACGGTATTATGTTCTATAGTGGCCTCTGCACACTGTATTATGTTCTATAGTGGCCTCTGCACACTGTATTATGTTCTATAGTGGCCCCTGCACATGGTATTATGTTCTATAGTGGCCTCTGCACACTGTATTATGTTCTATAGTGGCCTCTGCACACGGTATTATGTTCTATAGTGGCCTCTGCACACTGTATTATGCTCCATAGTGGCCTCTGCACACGGTATTATGTTCTATAGTGGCCCCTGCACACTGTATTATGCTCCATAGTGGCCCCTGCACACGGTATTATGTTCTATAGTGGCCTCTGCACACAGTATTATGTTCTATAGTGGCCTCTGCACACTGTATTATGTTCTATAGTGGCCCCTGCACATGGTATTATGTTCTATAGTGGCCTCTGCACACTGTATTATGTTCTATAGTGGCCTCTGCACACATATTTTTGTATTATGTTCTATAGTGGCCTCTGCACACTGTATTATGCTCTATAGTGGCCTCTGCACACGGTATTATGTTCTATAGTGGCCCCTGCACACGGTATTATGTTCTATAGTGGCCCCTGCACACTGTATTATGCTCCATAGTGGCCTCTGCACACTGTATTATGCTCTATAGTGGCCCCTGCACACGGTATTGTGTTCTATAGTGGCCTCTGCACACTGTATTATGCTCTATAGTGGCCCCTGCACACGGTATTATGTTCTATAGTGGCCTCTGCACACAGTATTATGTTCTATAGTGGCCTCTGCACACGGTATTATGTCCTATAGTGGCCCCTGCACACGGTATTATGCTCTATAGTGGCCCCTGCACATGGTATTATGTTCTATAGTGGCCTCTGCACATGGTATTATGTCCTATAGTGGCCCCTGCACACTGTATTATGTTCTATAGTGGCCTCTGCGCACGGTATTATGTCCTATAGTGGCCCCTGCACACGGTATTATGTTCTATAGTGGCCCCTGCACACGGTATTATGTTCTATAGTGGCCTCTGCACACGGTATTATGTCCTATAGTGGCCCCTGCACACGGTATTATGTTCTATAGTGGCCCCTGCACACGGTATTATGTTCTATAGTGGCCTCTGCACACGGTATTATGTTGTGGTGGTTCTATAGTGGCCCCTGCACACGGTATTATGTTCTATAGTGGCCTCTGCACACGGTATTATGTTCTATAGTGGCCTCTGCACACTGTATTATGTTCTATAGTGGCCTCTGCACACTGTATTATGTTCTATAGTGGCCCCCTGGCACACTGTATTATGCTCTATAGTGGCCCCTGCACATGGTATTATGTCCTATAGTGGCCCCTGCACACGGTATTATGTTCTATAGTGGCCCCTGCACACGGGGGTATTATGTTCTATAGTGGCCCCTGCACATGGTATTATGCTCCATAGTGGCCCCTGCACACGGTATTATGTTCTATAGTGGCCCCTGCACATGGTATTATGTCCTATAGTGGCCCCTGCACACGGTATTATGTTCTATAGTGGCCCCTGCACACGGTATTATGTTCTATAGTGGCCCCTGCACACGGTATTATGTTCTATAGTGGCCCCTGCACACGGTATTATGTCTCTAGGTATTTTTGTGGCCCCTGCACACTGTATTATGCTCTATATTTTTTTGTGGCCCTCCTGCTAGTCCTGCACTGGTATTATGTCCTATAGTGGCCCCTGCACACGGTATTATGTTCTATAGTGGCCTCTGCACATGGTATTATGTCCTATAGTGGCCCCTGCACACGGTATTATGTTCTATAGTGGCCCCTGCACACGGTATATTATGTTCTATAGTGGCCTCTGCACACGGTATTATGGGGTTTTTTCTATAGTGGCCCCTGCACACTGTATTATGTTCTATAGTGGCCTCTGCACACGGTATTATGCTCCATAGTGGCCCCTGCACACGGTATTATGTTCTATAGTGGCCCCTGCACACGGTATTATGCTTCTATAGTGGCCCCTGCACACTGTATTACGCTCTTGTGGCCCCTGCACAGCGTTTTGGGGCCCCTGCACACGGTATTATGTTCTATAGTGGCCTCTGCACACGGTATTATGCTCCATAGTGGCCCCTGCACACGGTATTATGTTCTATAGTGGCCCCTGCACACGGTATTATGCTCCATAGTGGCCTCTGCACATGGTATTATGTTCTTTGGGGCCTGAGGTTATGTGGTGCCCCTGCACACGGTATTATGTTCTATAGTGGCCCCTGCACACGGTATTATGTCCTATAGTGGCCCCTGCACACGGTATTATGTTCTATAGTGGCCCCTGCACACGGTATTATGTTCTATAGTGGCCCCTGCACACGGTATTATGCTCTATAGTGGCCCCTGCACACGGTATTATGTTCTATAGTGGCCCCTGCACACGGTATTATGCTCCTATAGTGGCCCCTGCACACGGTATTATGTTCTATAGTGGCCCCTGCACACGGTATTATGTTCCTATAGTGGCCCCTGCACATGGTATTATGCTCCATATGTGGCCCCTGCACACGGTTTTTTTGTGGTGGGTATTATGTTCTATAGTGGCCCCTGCACACGGTATTATGTTCTATAGTGGCCCCTGCACACGGTATTATGTTCTATAGTGGCCCCTGCACACGGTATTATGTTCTATAGTGGCCCCTGCACACGGTATTATGTTCTATAGTGGCCCCTGCACACGGTATTATGTTGCCCTATAGTGGCCCCTGCACACGGTATTATGTCCTATAGTGGCCCCTGCACACGGTATTATGTTCTATAGTGGCCCCTGCACACGGTATTATGCTCTATAGTGGCCTCTGCACACTGTATTATGTCCTATAGTGGCCCCTGCACACGGTATTATGTTCTATAGTGGCCCCTGCACACGGTATTATGTTCTATAGTGGCCCCTGCACACGGTATTATGTTCTATAGTGGCCTCTGCACACTGTATTATGTTCTATAGTGGCCCCTGCACACGGTATTACGCCCCACAGCGGCCCCTGCACACGGTATTATGTTCTATAGTGGCCTCTGCACACGGTATTATGCTCTATAGTGGCCTCTGCACATGGTATTATGTTCTATAGTGGCCTCTGCACACGGTATTATGTTCTATAGTGGCCCCTGCACACGGTATTATGTTCTATAGTGGCCCCTGCACACGGTATTATGTTCTATAGTGGCCCCTGCACACGGTATTATGTTCTATAGTGGCCCCTGCACACGGTATTATGTCCTATAGTGGCCTCTGCACACGGTATTATGTTCTATAGTGGCCCCTGCACACGGTATTATGTTCTATAGTGGCCCCTGCACACGGTATTATGTTCTATAGTGGCCTCTGCACACTGTATTATGTTCTATAGTGGCCCCTGCACGTGGTATTATGCTCCATAGTGACCCCTGCACACGGTATTATGTCCTATAGTGACCCCTGCACACGGTATTATGCTTCATAGTGGCCCCTGCACACGGTATTATGCTTCATAGTGGCCCCTGCACACGGTATTATGCTCCATAGTGGCCCCTGCACACGGTATTATGCTCCATAGTGGCCCCTGCACACGGTATTATGCTCCATAGTGGCCCCTGCACACGGTATTATGCTTCATAGTGGCCCCTGCACACTGTATTATGCTCCATAGTGGCCCCTGCACACGGTATTATGCGCCATAGTGGCCCCTGCACACGGTATTATGCTTCATAGTGGCCCCTGCACACGGTATTATGCTTCATAGTGGCCCCTGCACACGGTATTATGCTCCATAGTGACCCCTGCACACGGTATTATGTCCTATAGTGGCCCCTGCACACGGTATTATGTTCTATAGTGGCCCCTGCACACGGTATTATGTTCTATAGTGGCCTCTGCACACTGTATTATGTCCTATAGTGGCCCCTGCACACGGTATTATGTTCTATAGTGGCCCCTGCACACGGTATTATGTTCTATAGTGGCCCCTGCACACGGTATTATGTTCTATAGTGGCCTCTGCACACTGTATTATGTTCTATAGTGGCCCCTGCACACGGTATTACGCCCCACAGCGGCCCCTGCACACGGTATTATGTTCTATAGTGGCCTCTGCACACGGTATTATGTTCTATAGTGGCCTCTGCACACGGTATTATGTTCTATAGTGGCCTCTGCACACGGTATTATGTTCTATAGTGGCCCCTGCACACGGTATTATGTTCTATAGTGGCCTCTGCACACGGTATTATGTTCTATAGTGGCCTCTGCACACGGTATTATGTTCTATAGTGGCCCCTGCACACGGTATTATGTCCTATAGTGGCCTCTGCACACTGTATTATGTTCTATAGTGGCCTCTACAGGTATTATGTTCTATAGTGGCCCCTGCACACGGTATTATGTTCTATAGTGGCCCCTGCACACGGTATTATGTTCTATAGTGGCCTCTGCACACGGTATTATGTTCTATAGTGGCCCCTGCACACGGTATTATGTTCTATAGTGGCCCCTGCACACGGTATTATGTTCTATAGTGGCCCCTGCACACGGTATTATGTTCTATAGTGGCCCCTGCACACGGTATTATGTTCTATAGTGGCCCCTGCACACGGTATTATGTTCTATAGTGGCCCCTGCACACTGTATTATGTTCTATAGTGGCCCCTGCACACTGTATTATGTTCTATAGTGGCCCCTGCACACGGTATTATGTTCTATAGTGGCCCCTGCACACTGTATTATGTTCTATAGTGGCCCCTGCACACTGTATTATGTTCTATAGTGGCCTCTGCACACGGTATTATGTTCTATAGTGGCCCTGCCCGGTTTTGTGCTATAGTGGCCCCTGCACACGGTATTATGCTCTATAGTGGCCTCTGCACACTGTATTATGTTCTATAGTGGCCTCTGCACACGGTATTATGTTCTATAGTGGCCCCTGCACACGGTATTATGTTCTATAGTGGCCTCTGCACACGGTATTATGTTCTATAGTGGCCCCTGCACACGGTATTATGTTCTATAGTGGCCTCTGCACACGGTATTATGTTCTATAGTGGCCCCTGCACACGGTATTATGTTCCTTAGTGGCCCCTGCACACTGTATTATGTTCTATAGTGGCCCCTGCACACTGTATTATGTTCTATAGTGGCCTCTGCACACGGTATTATGTTCTATAGTGGCCCCTGCACACGGTATTATGTTCTATAGTGGCCTCTGCACACTGTATTATGTTCTATAGTGTCCTCTGCACACGGTATTATGCTCCTTAGTGGCCCCTGCATTGGTATTATGCTTCATAGTGACCCCTGCACACGGTATTATGCCCCATAGTGTCCTCTGCACACGGTATTATGCTCCTTAGTGGCCCCTGCATTGGTATTATGCTTCATAGTGACATCTGCACACGGTATTATGCCCCATAGTGGCCCCTGCACACGGTATTATGTCCCATAGTGACCCCTGCACACGGTATTATGCCCCATAGTGGCCCCTGCACATGGTATTATGTCCCATAGTGACCCCCCACCCATGAACTATTATTATACTCTGGGGTCTTTTCAGACCCCAGAGTATAATGATCGGAGACCCAGGTGGTGACAAACATAAAAACCAGTGTTACTTACCTGGGCCCCGGTGCGCTCCCTGCGTTCGGCCTTCTTCAATGTCGCACAGACTGGCGTCGCCACATAATGACGTCGGCCTGGCTCACGTGACGCCTGGGACCTCACCAAAGAAAAGACCCTGAATAGTAGTATTTGATGGGGTTCGCCGGCCGCGGCCTCACTTACCATCCCCGCTCCTGCACACAGCCGCTTCTGCGTCCCATAGCAGAAGGGGAAGCGGGGGCGGCCACGACCAGCAGCGGGATCGGTAAGTAAATAGGCCGTTATGTGCCGGGGATACTCCAGCAGGCAACGGCCTATTTATATATATATAAACTTATCCTCACCTACCTGCGATGCCTTGATGCAGCCGCCGCCTCCTCCTCTTCTTCTTGTCCGCGACGTCTGCGTGTCAGCGTAGGGAGGCGCGATGACGTCATTGTATCGCTGCCTGCGCTGACATGGAGAGGTCTTGTAAACCAGCCCAGGACAGGTATCGCCCAGCTTTTTTTTTTTTTTTTTTTTTTTTTTAAGCGGCCTGTCCTGGGCTGGTTTACATTAAATAGACAATAAAAAAATGCCGCCCCCCAGACAGCGGCCGCCTCACTTCGCCTCATTAGCGGTGCGCCCCTGCGGGCCAGATAAGTGCCGGGCCAGATAACAGAAGGCAGCGAGCTGGATTCGGCCCACGGGCCTTGTCTTTGACACCCGTGACATAAGGGATCCACCGAGTGGTCGACTCTTCTGACTGAAGCAATAGGGTAAGGTGAATGTTTTGAGATCTGTTCACACGATGTCTGCCGCCCCTGTGGTGCTGTGACTGTGGGGTAGGGTGGCCCACAGCCTGGCGGCAGGGGTGTTGCTGCACTGCTTTACCTATAGGCTGTGGTCGCTGTGCAGCCCCACACCCAGTAGAGTAGGGCCCCCCTATAGAGAGGTCACCATGAAGGGGCTCCGGGGCTTATGCACCTTGGTCTATATGTACACTAAGAACCCCATGTTCAGTACTGTAGATTCTGCTGAGAAGCACATGATGGATGTATAAGATTGGGATGTGCACTCCACGCCTTTTTTTCCTCCATAGTGTACTATATGTAATATTACTTCACTCCTGGCCTGGTATTTTCACTACTTTTGGGGGCGGACCTTCACACATCACAAATTTTCAATTATTTACGCCAAAAAAAATAGCACAGCACGCAGACATCGCCATATCCTGCAGCAACGTCGTCACTAGCAAGACACACGGGAATATTCTCTCTGGAGTATTCAGAACCATGAAGTGTCATCCACGCTTGCCATCAGTAGTAGTCTGGTAGTCAGAGAGGGGTCTGTTATCAGCCCAAAGCCCTACTCCATACCATCGTACAGTCCTTCCTACCATCACACTATAATAATAGTAATAGGGGCCACTATGGGGCATTATACTGTGTGGAGGGGCCGCTATGGGACATTATACTGTGTGGAGGGGCCGCTATGGGACATTATACTGTGTGGAGGGGCCGCTATGGGACATTATACTGTGTGGAGGGGCCGCTATGGGACATTATACTGTGTGGAGGGGCCGCTATGGGACATTATACTGTGTGGGAGGGGCCGCTATGGGACATTATACTGTGTGGAGGGGCCGCTATGGGACATTATACTGTGTGGAGGGGCCGCTATGGGACATTATACTGTGTGGAGGGGCCGCTATGGGACATTATACTGTGTGGAGGGGCCGCTATGGGACATTATACTGTGTGGAGGGGCCGCTATGGGACATTATACTGTGTGGAGGAGCCGCTATGGGACATTATACTGTCTGGAGGGGCCGCTATGGGACATTATACTGTGTGCAGGGGCCGCTATGGGACATTATACTGCGCTGAGGGGCCGCTATGGGACATTATACTGCGCTGAGGGGCCGCTATGAGACATTATACTGCGCTGAGGGGCCGCTATGGGACATTATACTGTGTGGAGGGGCCACTATGGGGCATTATACTGTGTGGAGGGGCCGCTATGGGACATTATACTGTGTGGAGGGGCCGCTATGGGACATTATACTGTGTGGAGGGGCCGCTATGGGACATTATACTGTGTGGAGGGGCCGCTATGGGACATTATACTGTGTGGAGGGGGCCGCTATGGGACATTATACTGTGTGGAGGAGCCGCTATGGGACATTATACTGTGTGGAGGGGCTGCTATGGGACATTATACTGTGTGGAGGGGCCGCTATGGGACATTATACTGTGTGGAGGGGCCGCTATGGGACATTATACTGTGTGGAGGGGCCGCTATGGGACATTATACTGTGTGGAGGAGCCGCTATGGGACATTATACTGTCTGGAGGGGCCGCTATGGGACATTATACTGTGTGCAGGGGCCGCTATGGGACATTATACTGCGCTGAGGGGCCGCTATGGGACATTATACTGCGCTGAGGGGCCGCTATGAGACATTATACTGCGCTGAGGGGCCGCTATGGGACATTATACTGTGTGGAGGGGCCGCTATGGGACATTATACTGTGTGGAGGGGCCACTATGGGACATTATACTGCGCTGAGGGGCCGCTATGAGACATTATACTGTCCCATAGTGGCCCCTCCATACAGTATAATGTCTCATAGCGGCCCCTCAGCGCAGTATTATGTCCCATAGTGATCCCTCCACACATTATACTGCGCTGAGGGGCCACTATGGGACATTATACTGTGTGGAGGGGCCACTATGGGACATTATACTGTGTGGAGGGGCCACTATGGGACATTATACTGTGTGGAGGGGCCACTATGGGACATTATACTGCGCTGAGGGGCCACTATGAGACATTACACTGTATGACAGTGTGTTTTTGCACTTTAGTGTAGGGGTCGTCATCTTTCACTTTTTTTATTTAAATTGGCATGCAATATGAAAAAAAGTCGGCTACCCCTGGTCTAGTATGTTCTGGATACTATGCCTATGCTGCAGCGAGTTCAGGTCCATTGCCATGTATGATTTAATATTTCCTAGACACTATCCCTATGCTGCAGCGAGTTCAGGTCCATTACCAGACTGTGAGTGGAGGTTGGCCGAGCACACGTATATAGGGCATTAATCAGGTATAGACAATACTTATTAGACATACTGCCATCTGGATAGCAAGACCACGTCTTCACAATCAGGATATCAGGAGAGTGTGTGATGTCATCCAATGCATGTGCATCAACAATCACTATTGTGTTGGCATGTGCATGTGCGCAAACAAGACCACATCTAAGGAAGGAAGGAGGAAACACAGCGACCTGCGGGGACAACAACCTATACCTGCAAGGTGATAACAGGAAGGAAGAAACACAGCGACCTGCGGGGACAACAACCTATACCTGCAAGGTGATAACAGGAAAGAGGAAACACAGCGACCTGCGGGGACAACAACCTATACCTGCAAGGTGATAACAGGAAAGAGGAAACACAGCGACCTGCGGGGACAACAACCTATACCTGCAAGGTGATAACAGGAAGGAAGGAACACAGCGACCTGCGGGGACAACAACCTATACCTGCAAGGTGATAACAGGAAAGAGGACCGGAAACACAGCCCCCCCCCGGGGACAACAACCTATACCTGCAAGGTGATAACAGGAAGGAAGAAACACAGCGACCTGCGGGGACAACAACCTATACCTGCAAGGTGATAACAGGAAGGAAGAAACACAGCGACCTGCGGGGACAACAACCTATACCTGCAAGGTGATAACAGGAAAGAGGAAACACAGCGACCTGCGGGGACAACAACCTATACCTGCAAGGTGATAACAGGAAGGAAGGAAACACAGCGACCTGCGGGGACAACAACCTATACCTGCAAGGTGATAACAGGAAGGAGGAAACACAGCGACCTGCGGGGACAACAACCTATACCTGCAAGGTGATAACAGGAAGGAAGGAAACACAGCGACCTGCGGGGACAACAACCTATACCTGCAAGGTGATAACAGGAAGGAGGAAACACAGCGACCTGCGGGGACAACAACCTATACCTGCAAGGTGATAACAGGAAAGAGGAAACACAGCGACCTGCGGGGACAACAACCTATACCTGCAAGGTGATAACAGGAAGGAGGAAACACAGCGACCTGCGGGGACAACAACCTATACCTGCAGGGTGATAACAGGAAAGAGGAAACACAGCGACCTGCGGGGACAACAACCTATACCTGCAAGGTGATAACAGGAAGGAAGGAGGAAACACAGCGATCTGCGGGGACAACAACCTATACCTGCAAGGTGATAACAGGAAGGAAGGAGGAAACACAGCGACCTGCGGGGACAACAACCTATATCTGCAAGGTGATAACAGGAAGGAGGAAACACAGCGACCTGCGGGGACAACAACCTATACCTGCAAGGTGATAACAGGAAGGAAGGAGGAAACACAGCGACCTGCGGGGACAACAACCTATACCTGCAAGGTGATAACAGGAAGGAGGAAACACAGCAACCTGCGGGGACAACAACCTATACCTGCAAGGTGATAACAGGAAGGAGGAAACACAGCGACCTGCGGGGACAACAACCTATACCTGCAAGGTGATAACAGGAAGGAGGAAACACAGCGCCTGCGGGGACAACAACCTATACCTGCAAGGTGATAACAGGAAGGAGGAAACACAGCGACCTGCGGGGACAACAACCTATACCTGCAAGGTGATAACAGGAAGGAGGAAACACAGCGACCTGCGGGGACAACAACCTATATCTGCAAGGTGATAACAGGAAGGAGGAAACACAGCGACCTGCGGGGACAACAACCTATACCTGCAAGGTGATAACAGGAAAGAGGAAACACAGCGACCTGCGGGGACAACAACCTATACCTGCAAGGTGATAACAGGAAGGAAGAAACACAGCGACCTGCGGGGACAACAACCTATACCTGCAAGGTGATAACAGGAAGGAAGAAACACAGCGACCTGCGGGGACAACAACCTATACCTGCAAGGTGATAACAGGAAGGAAGAAACACAGCGACCTGCGGGGACAACAACCTATACCTGCAAGGTGATAACAGGAAAGAGGAAACACAGCGACCTGCGGGGACAACAACCTATACCTGCAAGGTGATAACAGGAAAGAGGAAACACAGCGACCTGCGGGGACAACAACCTATACCTGCAAGGTGATAACAGGAAGGAGGAAACACATCAACCTGCGGGGACAACAACCTATACCTGCAAGGTGATAACAGGAAGAGAGGAAACACAGCGACCTGCGGGGACAACAACCTATACCTGCAAGGTGATAACAGGAAGGAAGGAGGAAACACAGCGACCTGCGGGGACAACAACCTATACCTGCAAGGTGATAACAGGAAGGAAGAAACACAGCGACCTGCGGGGACAACAACCTATACCTGCAAGGTGATAACAGGGCGCGGGCCCCGGGGAGGAGGAAGAAACACAGCGACCTGCGGGGACAACAACCTATACCTGCAAGGTGATAACAGGAAGGAAGAAACACAGCGGCCTGCGGGGACAACAACCTATACCTGCAAGGTGATAACAGGGAAGGAAGAAACACAGCGACCTGCGGGGACAACAACCTATACCTGCAAGGTGATAACAGGAAAGAGGAAACACATCAACCTGCGGGGACAACAACCTATACCTGCAAGGTGATAACAGGAAGGAGGAAACACAGCGACCTGTGGGGACAACAACCTATACCTGCAAGGTGATAACAGGAAGGAAGGAGGAAACACAGCGACCTGCGGGGACAACAACCTATACCTGCAAGGTGATAACAGGAAGGAAGGAGGAAACACAGCGACCTGCGGGGACAACAACCTATACCTGCAAGGTGATAACAGGAAGGAAGGAGGAAACACAGCGACCTGCGGGGACAACAACCTATACCTGCAAGGTGATAACAGGAAAGAGGAAACACATCAACCTGCGGGGACAACAACCTATACCTGCAAGGTGATAACAGGAAGGAGGAACGGGACACCACCACCGGGGCGACAACCTATACCTGCAAGGTGATAACAGGAAGGAAGGAGGAAACACAGCGACCTGCGGGGACAACAACCTATACCTGCAAGGTGATAACAGGAAGGAAGAAACACAGCGACCTGCGGGGACAACAACCTATACCTGCAAGGTGATAACAGGAAAGAGGAAACACATCAACCTGCGGGGACAACAACCTATACCTGCAAGGTGAACGGGAGGGGGAACACAGCGACCTGCGGGGGACAACAACCTATACCTGCAAGGTGATAACAGGAAGGAGGAAACACAGCGACCTGCGGGGACAACAACCTATACCTGCAAGGTGATAACAGGAAGGAGGAAACACAGCGACCTGCGGGGACAACAACCTATACCTGCAAGGTGATAACAGGAAGGAGGAAACACAGCGACCTGCGGGGACAACAACCTATACCTGCAAGGTGATAACAGGAAGGAGGAAACACAGCGACCTGCGGGGACAACAACCTATACCTGCAAGGTGATAACAGGAAAGAGGAAACACAGCGATCTGCGGGGAGGCAACAACCTATACCTGCAAGGTGATAACAGGAAGGAGGAAACACAGCGACCTGCGGGGACAACAACCTATACCTGCAAGGTGATAACAGGAAGGAGGAAACACATCAACCTGCGGGGACAACAACCTATACCTGCAAGGTGATAACAGGAAGGAGGAAACACAGCGATCTGCGGGGACAACAACCTATACCTGCAAGGTGATAACAGGAAGGAGGAAACACAGCGACCTGCGCGGACAACAACATACACACATGGACAAAATTGTTGTTCCCCTCCCTCGTTTAATGAAAGAAAACCCCACAATGGTCACAGAAATAACTTGAATCTGACAAAACTAATAATATATAAAAATTCTATGAAAATGAACAAATGAAAGTCAGACATTGCTTTCCAACCAGGCTTCAACATGAAACAGGCCTGGACAGAAATGAGGGTTCCCCTGAAAATAATGTGACCAAAGGGACATCAAGGTGTGTCCACGAATTCTCATCCCCGGTGTCTCCAATCCTGTAATCAGTCCGTGGCCTGTATATAGGGTACAGATACTCGCTGTGCTGTTTGGTGACATGGTGAGTACCGCACTCAGCATGGACCAGAGGAAGCGAAGGAAAGAAAATGATAGACAAGCCTGTTAAAGGTAAAGGTTATAAGACCATCTCCAAGCAGCTCGATGTTCCTGTGACTACAGTTGCACATATTATTCAGAAATGTAAGATCCGTGGGCCTGTAGCCAACCTGGACGTGGCCGCAGGAGGAAAACTGATGGCAAATCAAAGAGAAGGATAATACAAATGGAAACAAAAGAGCCCAGAAAAACCTCTAAAGAGATTAAAGGTGAACTTCAAGCTGAAGGAACATCAGTGTCAGATCGCACCATCCATCATTGTCTGAGCCAAAGTGGACTTCATGGGAGATGACTAAGGAGGACGCCATTGCTGAAAACAAATCATAAAAAAGCCAGACTGGAATTTACCAAACTGCATGCTGACAAGCCACAAAGCTTCTGGGAGAATGTCCTATGGACAGATGAGACAAAAATCAAAATTTTTGGCAAGGCACATCAGTTCTATGTTCACAGACGGAAAAATGAAGCCTATCTTGAAAAGAACACTGTCCCTACTGTGACACATGGAGGAGGCTCTGTTATGTTCTGGGGCTGCTTTGCTGCATCTGGCACAGGGTGTCTTGTATCTGTACAGGGTACAATGAAATCTCAAGACTATCAAGGGATTCTAGAGAGAAATGTGCTGCCCAGTGTCAGAAAGCTTGGTCTCAGTCGCAGGTCAACAGGATAATGACCCAAAACACAGCTAAAAACCCCCAAGAATGGCTAAGAGGGAAACATTGGACTATTCTGAAGTGGCCTTCTATGAGCCCTGACCTAAATCCTATTGGAAGGAGCTGAAACATGGCGTCTGGAGGAGGCACCCTTCACACCCGAGACAACTGGAGCAGTTTGCTCATGAGGAGCGGCCAAAATCCCTGCTGAGAGGTGCAGAAGTCTCATTGCCAGTTACAGGAATCGTCTGATTGCAGGGATTGCCTCAAAAGGTTGTGCAACTAAATATTAAGGGAACCCTCATTTCTGTCCAGGCCTGTTTCATGCTGAAGCCTGGTTGGAAAGCAATGTCTGACTTTCATTTGTGCATTTTCATAGAATTTTTATATATTATTACTTTTGTCAGATTCCAGTTATTTCTGTGACCATTGTGGGGTTTTCTGTCATTAAACGAGGGGAACAACAATATTGTCCACGTGTGTATGTTGGTGAAGGAGGATGAGCAAAAAGCACAACTATTACATGTCTTCTTCTCTACGGTGTTTACACAAGAAAATCCAATGGCCAGTAACATGATTAGGGGTAATGTAAACTCTCTGATAAATGTCTCCTGTAACCCAGGAGGAAGTGCGGCGCCGCCTTCATAACACTAAAATAGAGACGTCGCCGGGTCCAGATAGCATACACCCCCGAGTACTGAGGGAATTATACACGGGGATAGACAGACCCTTATATCTAATATTTAAGGATTCCGTAGTGACTGAGTCTGTTCCACAGGATTGGCGCAGAGCAGATGTGGTGCCAATAGTCAAAAAAGGGTCTAATAGTGAGCCTGGAAACTATAGGCCGCGGTAAGTCTGACCTCTGTGGTGGGTAAGATATTGGAGGGTTTTATAAGAGATGCCAAACTGGACTATCTTAATGTAATTAAACTTATAACACCCAATCAGCATGAGTATATGAGGAATCCGTCCTGTCAGACTAATGTGATCAGCTCTATGAAGAGGTCAGTTCTAGACTGGACACAGGTGATGCGGTAGATGTAGTATATCTGGACATGGGTAATGCGGTAGATGTAGTATATCTGGACATGGGTAATGCGGTAGATGTAGTATATCTGGACATGGGTAAGCGGTAGATGTAGTATATCTGGACATGGGTGATGCGGTAGATGTAGTATATCTGGACATGGGTAATGCGGTAGATGTAGTATATCTGGACATGGGTAATGCGGTAGATGTAGTATATCTGGACATGGGTAATGCGGTAGATGTAGTATATCTGGACATAGGTGATGCGGTAGATGTAGTATATCTGGACATGGGTAATGCGGTAGATGTAGTATATGTGGACATGGGTGATGCGGTAGATGTAGTATATCTGGACATGGGTGATGCGGTAGATGTAGTATATCTGGACATGGGTGATGCGGTAGATGTAGTATATCTGGACATGGGTGATGCGGTAGATGTAGTATATCTGGACATGGGTGATGCGGTAGATGTAGTATATCTGGACATGGGTAATGCGGTAGATGTAGTATATCTGGACATGGGTAATGCGGTAGATGTAGTATATCTGGACATGGGTGATGCGGTAGATGTAGTATATCTGGACATGGGTGATGCGGTAGATGTAGTATATCTGGACATGGGTGATGCGGTAGATGTAGTATATATGGACATGGGTAATGCGGTAGATGTAGTATATCTGGACATGGGTGATGCGGTAGATGTAGTATATCTGGACATGGGTAATGCGGTAGATGTAGTATATATGGACATGGGTGATGCGGTAGATGTAGTATATCTGGACATGGGTGATGCGGTAGATGTAGTATATCTGGACATGGGTGATGCGGTAGATGTAGTATATATGGACATGGGTAATGCGGTAGATGTAGTATATCTGGACATGGGTGATGTGGTAGATGTAGTATATCTGGACATGGGTGATGCGGTAGATGTAGTATATCTGGACATGGGTAATGCGGTAGATGTAGTATATCTGGACATGGGTGATGCGGTAGATGTAGTATATCTGGACATGGGTAATGCGGTAGATGTAGTATATCTGGACATGGGTGATGCGGTAGATGTAGTATATATGGACATGGGTAATGCGGTAGATGTAGTATATCTGGACATGGGTAATGCGGTAGATGTAGTATATATGGACATGGGTAATGCGGTAGATGTAGTATATCTGGACATGGGTGATGCGGTAGATGTAGTATATCTGGACATGGGTGATGCGGTAGATGTAGTATATCTGGACATGGGTAATGCGGTAGATGTAGTATATCTGGACATGGGTAATGCGGTAGATGTAGTATATCTGGACATGGGTGATGCGGTAGATGTAGTATATCTGGACATGGGTAATGCGGTAGATGTAGTATATCTGGACATGGGTGATGCGGTAGATGTAGTATATCTGGACATGGGTGATGCGGTAGATGTAGTATATCTGGACATGGGTGATGCGGTAGATGTAGTATATCTGGACATGGGTGATGCGGTAGATGTAGTATATCTGGACATGGGTAATGCGGTAGATGTAGTATA
>CAMRHE010001758.1:0-38854 GCA_947044405.1 Leptodactylus fallax | reverse complement strand
CTGAGTGAGCTGTGTAATAGAGATAATACTACATGACTACATGAAGATAAGCAGCACATTAATGTAAGGGATTTATACAAAATAATCTACATCTTGTACTATACTCCAGAGCAGCACTCACTGTTATGCTCATACAGACCATAAATTAAGGTCATATTTTCACCAGCAGAATAGTGAGTGCAGCTCTGGAGTATAATACAGGATGTAACTCAGGATCAGTACAGGATAAGTAATGTAATGTATGTACACAGTGACTGCACCAGCAGAATAGTGAGTGCAGCTCTGGAGTATAATACAGGATGTAACTCAGGATCAGTACAGGATAAGTAATGTAATGTATGTACACAGTGACTGTACCAGCAGAATAGTGAGCGCAGCTCTGGAGTATAATACAGGATGTAACTCAGGATCAGTACAGGATAAGTAATGTAATGTATGTACACAGTGACTGCACCTGCAGAATAGTGAGCGCAGCTCTGGAGTATAATACAGGATGTAACTCAGGATCAGTACAGGATATGTAATGTAATGTATGTACACAGTGACTGTACCAGCAGAATAGTGAGTGCAGCTCTGGAGTATAATACAGGATATAACTCAGGATCAGTACAGGATAAGTAATGTAATGTATGTACACAGTGACTACACCAGCAGAATAGTGAGTGCAGCTCTGGAGTATAATACAGGATGTAACTCAGGATCAGTACAGGATAAGTAATGTAATGTATGTACACAGTGACTGCACCAGCAGAGTAGTGAGTGCAGCTCTGGAGTATAATACAGGATGCAACTCAGGATCAGTAATGTAATGTATGTACACAGTGACTGCACCAGCAGAATAGTGAGTGCAGCTCTGGAGTATAATACAGGATATAACTCAGGATCAGTACAGGATAAGTAATGTAATGTATGTACACAGTGACTGTACCAGCAGAATAGTGAGTGCAGCTCTGGAGTATAATACAGGATGTAACTCAGGATCAGTACAGGATAAGTAATGTAATGTATGTACACAGTGACTGCACCAGCAGAGTAGAGAGTGCAGCTCTGGAGTATAATACAGGATGCAACTCAGGATCAGTACAGGATAGGTAATGTAATGTATGTACACAGTGACTGTACCAGCAGAATAGTGACTGCAGCTCTGGAGTATAATACAGGATGTAACTCAGGATCAGTACAGGATAAGTAATGTAATGTATGTACACAGTGACTGCACCAGCAGAATAGTGAGTGCAGCTCTGGAGTATAATACAGGATGTAACTCAGGATCAGTACAGGATAAGTAATGTAATGTATGTACACAGTGACTGTACCAGCAGAATAGTGAGTGCAGCTCTGGAGTATAATACAGGATGTAACTCAGGATCAGTACAGGATAAGTAATGTATGTACACAGTGACTGCACCAGCAGAATAGTGAGTGCAGCTCTGGAGTATAATACAGGATGTAACTCAGGATCAGTACAGGATAAGTAATGTAATGTATGTACACAGTGACTGCACCAGCAGAATAGTGAGTGCAGCTCTGGAGTATAATACAGGATATAACTCTGGATCAGTACAGGATAAGTAATGTAATGTATGTACACAGTGACTGTACCAGGAGAATAGTGAGTGCAGCTCTGGAGTATAATACAGGATAAGTAATGTAATGTATGTACACAGTGACTGCACCAGCAGAATAGTGAGTGCAGCTCTGGAGTATAATACAGGATGTAACTCAGGATCAGTACAGGATAAGTAATGTAATGTATATACACAGTGACTGCACCAGCAGAATAGTGAGGGCAGCTCTGGAGTATAATACAGGATGTAACACAGGATCAGTAATGTAATGTAGGCACATAGTAAATTAATTCTTGATTAATGACTTGTGCAGAGGCTGTGTTGGAATTGAGAGGCGTTTTGTTCCCTTCAGCTATTGACTTCTATGGGAAAGTCTTGTTGGCATACTGTATGACCTGTGCAGAGATTGTTCTGGGAGGGAGAGCTGAGCTGTCGCCTAGTAGTGACTTCTATGGGAAAGTGTTGTGAACATGCTCTATGACCTCTGCAGAGGTCATTGTGCAGCTAGGGTGAGAAAGTGAGCAGTCCCCGTCACCTACTGCCATTGGTAGATCCTGTACCGGCCTCCAGACCTATAATACAGGTATTACATGATGATGAGAAAATTCTGGTTTCTGGATTTCCTCTTTAAATTTCAAGTGAGTCTTAAAAATTTAAAGGAAAATTGTAGTCTTATTCTGCTTCTTTGTTACTAAAACGAGACATTCAATAGAAAGTGCTAATTATACTAACGAAGCCTCCAGTAATTAGTGTGGGGGGGGGGGGTAGTCCCCAACCAGTGCATCTGCCTCCTATGATGGCGCTTCTTATACACAGGCAGCTTTTATACTAATGACGGTCTCGCTAATCTGTAATAGAATTAATTTTATTAGGTGTCTTTTACATAAACACTGAAAACCTGGTCTAAAAATATGTGAACCCCTTGTCATTGGTGTACATTTCTGCCACATGCATTGCTAATAGACGCATAGGGCCACATTGTCAGATTGTACCTCATAGTGGTCCTCAACAGTGCCAGTCGTATAGTGCACCATGATCCAGAGCTAGTCACAGAGTCCACCCATAATGGCATCAGCTACACAGTGCTTCTTATTCCAGTGTCCCATAACAGTGCCAACCACACAGTGCCCCAGTTAGAGCTGTGACATTGGTCAGTCACTGGGGACACATATTTCTTCTCAAACCTACACTGATATCCATGAACAAGGTAGGGAAGAGAGATGGAGGGCCAAAGCAGTGACATCAAAAGGACTATCACCAATCCATGGCCAAAGCAGTGACATTACATGGACTGTGACCAAATGATGGCCAAAGCAGTGACATCACAAGGACCATGACCAATCGATAGCCAAAGAGGTGATATCACATGGACTGTGATCAATGGACGGCTAAAGCAGTGACATCACATGGACCATGGCCAATTAATGGCCAAAGTAGTGACATCATATGGACAACGACCAGTTGAAGGCCAAAACAGTAACATCACTTGGACTATGACCAATCAATGGCCAAAGCAGTGACATCATATGTAGCATGACCAATCGATAGCGAAAGAGGGTGACATCACATGGATCGTGACTAATTGATGGCTAAAGCAGTGACAGCAAATGGACAGTGACCAATCAATGGCCAAAGAAGTGACATTACATAGACCATGACTAATCGAAGGCCAAAACAGTAATATCACATGGGTCATGACCAATCAATGGCCAAAGCAGTGACATCACATGGATTGTGACTAATTGATGGCTAAAGCGATGACATCACATGGACCATGACCAATTAATGGGCAAAGCAGTGACATCACATGGACCATGACCAATTAATGGCTAAAGCAGTGACATCACATGGACCATGACCAATCGATGGCCAAAGCGGTGACATCATATGTACCATGACCAATCGATAGCCAAAGAGGTGACATCACATGGAATGTGACCAATTGATGGCTAAAGCAGTGACACCACAAGGACCATGACCAATTAATGACCAAAGCAGTGACATCACATGGTCCTTGACCAATCGATGGCCAAAGCAGTGACATCACATGGACCATGACCAATCAATGGCCAAAGCAGTGACATCACATGGACAGTGACCAATCAATGGCCAAAGTAGAAACATTACATGGATGCTGACCAATTGCTGGTCAACGCAGTGACATCATATGGACCATGACCAATCGATGGCCATAGCAGTGACATCACATGCACCATGACCAATCAATGGCCAAAGCAGTGACATCACATGCACCATGACCAATCAATGGCCAAAGCAGAGACATCACATGGACAGTGACCAATCAATGGCCAAAGCAGAAACATTACATGGATGCTGACCAATTGCTGGTCAACGCAGTGACATCATATGGACCATGACCAATCGATGGCCATAGCAGTGACATCATGTGGACTGTGACCAATTGATGGCTAAAGCATTGACAACATGGACCTTGACCAATCATTGGCCAAAGCAATGACATCACAAGGACCGTGACCAATCGAAGGCCAAAGCAATGACATCTCAAGGACCGTGACCAATCGAAGGCCAAAGAAGTAGTATCACATGGACCGTGACCAATCGAAGGCCAAAGCAGTAACATCACATGGGCTGTGACCAATTGATGAGCAAAGCATTATCATCACATAGACTGCGGCCTATCGATGGCCAAAGCAATAACATCACATGGAGCATGACCAATCGATGAACAAAGGAGTGACATCACAAGGACTGTGACCAATTAATGGCCAAAGCAGTGACACCACATGGACCATGACCAATTGATGGCCAAAGCAGTGACATCAAAAGGACCGTCACCAATTAATGGCCAAAACAGTGACATCACGTGGACCACGACCAATTGATGGCCAAAGCAGTGACATCACATGGAACATGACCAATCAATGACTGAAGAAGTGACATCACACAACCTCCTCTGTGGTGGTCACTGGTTGGTTGAGGTGGTCATATGTCCATGAATGACATGTTTTCATGTGATGCAGCAGAGGACCCTGGTACTCACAGTAAGGAAAGAGGTGAAAGTTGATGTTCCGGGGTTCACATATTTTTGACTTTGTTGTGTATAGTGTATAACATTGCAACTACTGTCAACACATCTTAAATGAACCGTAACACTTCCATTTTCATCTGAGAGGTGAATGAAGGGTGGGGCTTAGTGATACAGGTCCCCTATAGCAAACAGAATAGTGGGGGGAGGCTCCTGCTGCAGTCAGTTATCTTACAGCTAGACATTACTTTAACATATTTGTCTATCAGTGACCCCTAAACTTCAGAAGAACTACCAGTCCAAGCAAGCTATATCCAACTGTTAGAACTAAGCAATATCAGGGGGTAAAGACTAGACCCTGACATAGCAAATCAAGTTAAAGCTGGCCACAGACATTGGACATTTAAAGGGGTATTCTGGTAAGTACACGGTATTCCCTATGCACTGGATATGGGGTAACTGCTAGATTGGTGAGGGTCTGACTGATCATGACACTGGAGGTCCCAAGTCCCCGGTTTGAATAGCATGGCATGTCGCGCATGCACGCTGCCTCCTACAGGACTGTGAGAGATAGCAGGCGATCGACTAAACTTCTCTTGGGCAGGCGCATAGGGGTGAATGGAGCTGCAACCTGCCGCAATCAAATGTCCCCGGTGGCCAATACTTGTCACTGCAGGGAGGATAAGCTTGGCTGGCAGCCACTTACTGTCACGACAAACACATTGAGCAGAGCTGACCTGTTATATGTCCATGTGCATGAGGACTAAAGCAACTACAAGTCCCAGCAATCTACCTCAGGTCCATCTACAACAGTATAAAATAAAGGGGTATCCCAACCAAAAGTGATCATCACTAAGCCACTGAATAGTTGGCAGTTCAGTGGGGGCCCTAACACTGGGGTCTCCGACTATCTCCACAACGGGGCACCCCACTCACCCCCAGCTGCTAACCTGTGACTACGGGGGGGTCTGAATCAAGCAGGAGCCATAGACTTGAAATGGAGGGGCGAGGGCACATGCGTGACCACAACTCTGTGCACTCGCCTCCTAGTGGCAGTCATGTGACTGGTAGGGATCGGGGCGGGGGACCTGGGTCCTCTATTATGGCAGTGGGTGGGGGTCCCAGCAGTTGGACCTAGGAATAACACGAAGCCCTTAACCAATGCTCTTCTCTTCATTAACCGAGGGATCTAGTTATAGAGCAACTACAAGTCCCAGCAAGCCATATCCATCTGTAAATGGGCTATAAGTCTCCAATTTAAGGGGGCTTCCAATGTTATGTGACTGAATCCTCTCACAATGTGAATCTACACTATACGTCAGCCCTCCATGTCCACACCTCTGCTTGCTGTCAGTGGGTGCTTTAACTAATACCAGTCCAGCAATGATGGGGGTTACAGTTCCATCAGCAGATCCAGTGTGGAGTGGTTTATAGCCATAGAGCAACTACAAATCCCAGCAAGCCACCACACGTCTATCTACATCACTAAAAACTCTGTAACCTCTGGCCCCCTAATACCAGGGGGTGCCATTTCTAGCACAACTACAAGTCCCAGCAAGCCACCTCCTGTCTCTTTACACCCATACTGAACAGCCTGTAACCAATGACCATAACTACAAGTCCCAGCAAGCCACCTCCTGTCTCTTTACACCCATACTGAACAGCCAGTAACCAATGACCATAACTACAAGTCCCAGCAAGCCATCTCAATCAGTAAATCTCCACTTTAAAGGGGGCTTACATAACTAAAGCCAAATCCTTGCAGGATGTGAAGCTCTGCCCCTTTGAGGCAGTCATTTCCACAACCCTGCTTGCTGTCAGTGACTGCCAGCCTTGCCATCTCCCCCCAGATTCAGCTGCCCCTCCATGCTGATGGATTCCTATCCTCCCCCCCTCCCTCAATAAATCCAGATCTGAAGCCTCCCACAACTCAGGACTGGACCATGAAGGGTAAAGCCTCAGTGACCCTCCAGATACATCAAAGGGTGGGTCACATGACCCAAGGTGGGAGGCCATTTTGAACTCCCCCCCCCCCATGGGTGGACAGGAGTCAGAGAGGGGGGCGGAAGTGACGTCACCAGGGGCGGAAACGGAGGGATTTCCCCCCTCCCTCCCCCCACCCCCCTGGTTTTGGAGAGAAGGAAGATGGCGGCGAAGTCGGACGGCGTGTTGGGGGTCGGCTCCGGTTTCGCCCAGCTGCATAACCTGGACGAGGCAGCGGCTGCGGTGGTGGCGGGGGCAGACGGCCGGGGAGGGGATGGAGAGCCCGGGGAGAGCAGCTCCATCCACATCTGTCACTGCTGTAACACGTCGTCCTGTTACTGGGGCTGCCGCTCGGCCTGCCTGCGCTCCCTGCTGCGGAGGGGGAAGGGGCAGCAGCAGCAGCAGGCGCCGCCGCCGGGGGCAGCCCAGGGGGACCGGGCCTGGCTGGACTGCCTGTGGATCGTCCTGGCCCTGCTCGTCTTCTTCTGGGACGTGGGCACCGACGTGTGGCTGGCGGCGGACTACTACTCCCAGCGGGACTACGTGTGCTTCTCCCTGACGCTGGGCTTCGTGCTGGTGCCCTCCGTGCTGGTGCAGATCCTCAGCTTCAGGTGGTTCGCCCAGGATTACACCGGGGGAGGGCTGGGGGCAGTGGAGGGGCTCAGCAGCCGGGGACCCCCCATGATGGGCAACACTCATCATCACCACCACTACTACCACCGCCATCATCCCTACACCACCACCAGCCCCGGGGCCGAGAGGTTCTGCCGCCTGTCGGTCTGGATCTGGCAGACTGTCATCCATGTGCTGCAGATGGGGCAAGTCTGGAGGTAAGAAGAGGGGGTGCAGGGTAAAGTATTGGGGCTCATGCACTGGGGGGGATAATATAGCATGCTGCAGTGTAAAGTATGGGGGTTCTAGCACTGTGGGGGAGGATGCACTGGTAATATAACATGCTGCAGTGTAAAGCATTGAGGCTCTTGCACTGTAGAGAAGGATGCACTGGCAATACATGCTGCAGTGTAAAGTATGGGGGTTCCAGCACTGTGGGGAATGATGTACTCTCTGGTAATACATGCTGCAGTGTAAAGCATTGAGGTTCTAGTACTGTAGAGAAGGATGCACTGGTAATACATGCTGCAGTGTAAAGCATTGAGGCTCTTGCACTGTAGAGAAGGATGCACTGGCAATACATGCTGCAGTGTAAAGTATTGAGGCTCTTGCACTGTAGAGAAGGATGCACTGGTAATATAGGCTGCAGTGTAAAGCATTAGGTGCACTGGAGGAATGGTGGGGAGACAGGCTTATATCTCTCCTCCTATGTGCAGCTACTGGCCCTGTGTATACTGTCCTGGTGATGTAAGGACACCGCACATACAAGACACAGGAGCTGCTGCACTAGCAGTAAGGGGTTAATCCTAAAATATTGGTGCTGAGTGGTGATGTTGAGGGTTATAATCCTACCTGAGGATGCCCTGGTAAGATGGGGGTGTACAGGGCCATATACTGATAATATGGGGGTGTCTGATGACCTGTGACAGTGAATATGGGGGCAGCAGTGAGAGATTCATCCTGTACATTGGGGGGCTGTGAATATGGAATAATACACATCCTCATTTGACAGATGGGGGGAGGGTTAGGGGGTCCATGCTGGTCTGAGGGTGTGGGAATGAATTTCTGGTGTTACTATGAATGGTGCCTCTTCCTGTGATGTGCCAGATATGAGGCTGGGTATGGTGCCCTGCAAATGGGAGGGAAGGATACCTAGGTAATACATGCTGTCTTGTAGTATGTAAGATGTACACTGTAGGGTGAGGGATCCTACATCTAGAGGAGTGGGGTACACAGGGGTGCTGCTTCTAGAAATACAGGAGAGGGATACACAGGCATCGGTGGGGGGGGGGGGGGGTACTGAGGGACCCTGCATTTTCAGGTAGAGGGGGATACACTGGGATCCTGAATATGGAGGTACAGGAGTGGAGTATACAGCTATGGTATATGGGTGACATAGAGGTGGGGTACACAGCTGGTGATGGAGGGCTCTGGGTGTATGTGGGTGCAGGAGGTGATGATTCACTGATGCAGGGGCTGCTGCTGTGTAATGTGGAGTATACCGCTGCTGCTAGGACTGGGGCTGCCTAGTGTCTAGATAATGTTCCATTAACCTTCATCCATGAGGAATATGGCCCTGGCTGGCTCTTACTGGCTGAGCCACAGCTATAACCTTCCCTGCCATTCTCAGAGGTGGGGATTACACAGCAGGAGACACTGTATTTTCAGACTTGTCTGTTACACACCCAGATGTGCATGCAATGTCTATATATCCAGCGTAGACATGGGGGCCGGAGATGCAGGGGGGGACCTGAGGTTTGTAATCCTGTGAATGTGATGGGAAATTGGTGCAATGTCAGGAGCAGAGCTGGGAGTGTTTGTCAGGCAGGTCAGGTATTGTGTGGGCGCTGAGAGCTGTCCCCAGCCCATGGTGCTGAGCTGCAGTCAGTGCAACCACAGCTGGAGGGGCTGAGCTGCAGACTCCATAGACTGGGAGCTCCATATACACTATGTATAGGGGACAGACACTATAGACCGGGGGCTCAACATACATTGTATAATAGAGGACAAACACTGTAGACCGGAAGCTCAAGATACACTAATATACTGGGGGCAGACACTATAGACTATACACTAAATGCTGGGAGCTTGATATACACTATATGGTAAGCATACAGCAAAGAATGGGAGCTGTCCATAGGCAGAGGTGCTGAAGTACACACTATATAGGAGACAGAGTATATATACTGGAAGCTGTCCATAGGCAGAGGTGCTGAACTACACATTGCATAGGAGACAGAGAGTATACTGTATATACTGGGAGCTGTCCATAGGCAGAGGTGCTGAACTACACATTGCATAGGAGACAGAGAGTATACTGTATATACTGGGAGCTGTCCATAGGCAGAGGTGCTGAACTACACATTGCATAGGAGACAGAGAGTATACTGTATATACTGGGAGCTGTCCATAGGCAGAGGTGCTGAACTACACATTGCATAGGAGACAGAGAGTATACTGTATATACTGGGAGCTGTCCATAGGCAGAGGTGCTGAACTACACATTGCATAGGAGACAGAGTATATATACTGGAAGCTGTCCATAGGCAGAGGTGCTGAACTACACATTGCATAGGATATACACTGTACATTAGGAGTTGTCCAGTCCCTGTGGTGCTGAACTACACACTATAGGGGGCAGACACTATAAACTGAGCTGTCCATAGGCAGAGGTGCTGAATTATATGTTATGTAAAAGATATGATGTAGATTATTAGCTGTCCAAATCATGTGGTGCTGAACTGCACACTGTAGGAGGCAGACATTATAGACTAGGAGCTGTCCATAGTCACAGGTGCTGAACTGCACATTGCATAGGACCTGCCCAGTGCCTGTGGTGCTGAACCACATACTATAGGGGGCAGACACTATAGACTGTGAGCTGTCCATAGCCAGAGGTGCTGAGCTATATGCTATATAGGGGATATGGTGTAGATAAGGAGCTGTCCATATCCTGTGGTGCTGAACTACATATAGACTGTGAGCTGTCCATAGCTAGAGGTGCTGAACTACTCACTAGACCGAGCTGCCCATATCCACAGGTGCTGACACTATATTGGAGCCCTGATATTTTATGTCTCGCTGTAAGATTAGCCCATGAAATTTGTGAGTATGCAGTATATTCTCCACCTCCCACCTCTCCACGTACAGAGCACCCCACCTCTTGGTATACAGCACAGTAGGCTCCATCTTCCTCCTTACGGCACACTAGTCTTCTATATACAGTCTACTCCCGTGTCTGCCACTTTCACTGATCTTCTTCAGCTCTCTTTTCTATCCATTCATATAATATCCTACCCCCTGACTATTCTGCCCTCCCTACTCGCTCCTCTCCTGTGCCTCGCATACCAATGGATTTACATGTGTACCTGATGCTACATACTATGGGTCTTGATTCGGAGTTGCCTCGATAGACCTCTTCTTGTGTGAATTTCTGCTCTGCACATCTTTTATTAATGGTGCTTATCATCTATAATAACCATTTACATACTGTACATAATTGGCAGTCTTGGCCTCTGTGGTATATATCATTGAGGTGATCCCTGCCTTCGCTAATTCCTCTAAAATCGACCACCACCCAGCAGAAACCTTTGGGAAGAGATCTGCCTGTGATATAAGGCACCTTGCGCTGCTTGCAGAATGTCATTCTGTCTCAACCAGTCTCTGCCGGAAGGGAAATAAACCGTAGGTTGGTCTGTGGTTTATTCCCGACCAATGACCGGCATTGTTGGAGCCGATAATGGTCTATAATCTTCTCTTACCACCCTAAACTCATAAACAGATGCCGCTGTGTAGGATTTTCTAGCTTTTAAGCAGTGACATGGTTGCATTCCCAAGATGTATCATTGGCTCTTCATGGTGTACGAGCCTGCAGCTGGGCACTGTGTAGAGATGAGGAGTGTGTGTGGGGGAGGTTAAAAACCGTGAAGGTGGGAGCTGCTGCGGCTCGTGACAGCTCGCCTCCCCCCCTCCACCATGCCTTCTACGTTTACAGATCTGTCTTCATGTGTGCAGAGAACATTAAAGGAATACAGATCCATGGAGGTGATCTCCTCAGCGGGGATGCCAGCCTTTAGGAGATGTCTCTACTCTATAGGAGTCATGGCATCTCTTGTTTGTCAAGGAACATCACAAAATTGTGTACTCTACGATAATTGGGCTGGAGACTCTTTGGCTTCAGAATAGACACCTTGATCTACCACCCTCTGGTTACTCATAAAGACAACCGTCATATCCTAAATTTGCGGAGTATATACTATACTGTATGCATGGCAACCTCTAGTAGGGCTGGATGAATCAACCGTACCCAGCGGCTAATGTGCTCAGAAATTTTTTACTAAGTTATTGGGTTGATATCTATCAAGTAGTTACTAGAGAGTAGAGATGAATGAACTGGTTTGTAACGGGTTCATTACAAATTTTCCAAAAATTTCCAAAAACTTATGTAGTTTTCCACAAACAAATCACTATATAATAATCGGAGGCCCTCAGTAGGTGCGGGAATATAAGACATATTGATACTCGCCTTCCCTCACCTCTCCTGGGCTCACTTGCAGCACCTGGTGCTCCCTCGGGGTGCTCTTTAGTTATTTTCTAGTTTTCTAGGTGTTGTCACAGGCCCCAGAGTACTGCTGAGGCCTGTGATTGGGCCTCACTTGGGGTGTACTGATGTCATGGCACTGGGTGCTGTCATGGCCCCAGAGGACTGCTTGATTGGTGGTCATGTGGGGCTCAGTGATGTCATGATGCTTGCGTTAAAGGATAATAATGGTGGTGCGCCCCATGTGACCATTGATCCCAATCACAGGCCTTAGAGATCTCCCAGAGTCTGTGACATCATCTGGGCCTCCCTCAGGGGTCTTCTTCTTGGGTGACGTCACTACTCCAGAGGATTGCTCAGACCTGTGATTTGGCCTCAGTGGTTACGTGGGGTGGGCTGATGTCATGATACTTGCATTAAAGGGTAGAGATGGAGGCACATCCCACGTGACCACTGATACCCAATCACAGGCCTCAGCTGTCTTCCAGGGCCTTTGACATCAACCCGGGCTGCACTTATAATCTGACCCTAAAGTATAATAGCACATCCAGTTTGGACTGAACAAGTTTGGTCGGAAAGGAAACAGGTGAACAACCCTCTCGAATGTTCACTAAACAAATTTCGCGAGGTTTGCCCATGTCTACTAGAGAGGTCTACCATCCTCTGACCACCTGTGCTTTTACACGAAGGTGTACACTAGTCCGAATAGTCATTCATGAGGATAGTTGTATTGAGGAATGGTCTATGGTAAAACCCAAAACTGCAGATGGTCTTGAGGCCGGCCACACACACTAGATAGCTCTAGTCTGAACATAGTGGCTTATTCTCTCCCGTGTTGAAATCCAGTTGCCTGATCCACATGTCCCCAAAATCTTTCATCAAGGAAGAGTTAGGAAGCCCCATAAACATTAGCAGGTGCCACCAACATTGATCTAATATGTATGGCCCGGATTAGTTGTTTTGACCCTGCTTTGTTCCATGTGATATATCTTTTTATTGAATATCACATTGCATACTCAATAGTTTGGTCAAAGTTGATCGACCTGGTCTACAGGTTTTTATATTTTATTAAAGGGGTTTTCCAGGTGTAAGAACTGGTGATGACCAAATCACTGGATAGGCTGAAGATCGGTGGGGTCTGACACCTAGTCCCCCCATCCCCTTCTTCCCCACTATACAAATGTACGGCACTGTGCATGGTATTCAATGAGGAGGCCGCAGGGTGTCGGACAGTCGCTGAGCTTCCAATGATAAGTCATCAGATGTTAAGCCTGGAAAACCCCTTTAAATGTAGAATCCTCTGCCTGATCTGGTGACCCCCCACATTAACTCAGGATTCCCTAATATTATATGAAATGGTTTGCCTAACTGGGGAACCCCTTTAAGAGGTTCAGTATTATGTTATATAGGCACGGAGAGATCCATCGTATGACGGTAAATTCTCATACATTGCTGAAATTGTCTCCGTCTTGTGTAATTCTTAATAGTATTAACCCCCTGCATGCCAACCAACTTTGATAACTTATACTTTCCATTCCAGTTAATTCCCATTTCTAGCAACAGCTTGAGCTGAATTTATCATCTGTTTATATTTGTATAGTCCGGTACGTTATGTCTACGACATAATATAGAGGATGCCACGTCTGTCTCTCCATGTAAATGGTGTAAACACAGGCACTACTGCTCTCCTGCATCTCCCTGTAAAGACTATAGGCACAGATAGTGCTGCCTCCTTACATCTCCCTGTAAATGATGCACATGTAGAGGGCACTACCGCTATGTAAATTTTTTAGGCACAAATAGTATTGCTTCCTTGTTGCTAAGTAGGCATACTACTGTCTCCTTGTCTCTCCCTATTATTACTATAGGTGTAGGTAGTACTGCCTTTCACCATAGCACTACCACCCTGTAAATTCTACTGTCTCCTTGTCTTTCCCTATCATTACTATAGGAGTAGGTAGTACTGCCTCACACTATATCACTGCCTCCTTGCCACTTCCTGTAAATTATTTAGGCACAGATAGTACTGCTTCCCTGTTTCTCTCTATAGCTGCTTTAGGCATAATTAGTAATGGCTCCCTATATCTCCATGTAACAACTTTATATTCAGCTCTACCTCTCTGTAAATATTAGTTCTGCCTCCATATACATCCTTGTAAGATTCCGTAGGCACAGATAGCACTGCTTCCCTGTCTCACACTATAACTGCTACTAAGTACCATCACCCCGTATCTCCCTGTAAAATCTTTCTGCATAGAAACCACTACATCCTTGTTAATTCTATATACATGTATAGTAATACCTCTCTATAAATGCTTAGGCATAGTTAGTTCTGCCTCCCTGTCTCACCTTGTATGTGCTAGACATAGATAACATTACCCGCCTGTAATAGACACAAATAGTACTGCCTCCCTGTCGTTCCTGATAAACACTATAGACATTTTAGTACTTCCAGTATCTCCTTGTAAATGCTGTAGGCAGATATAAGCGCTGTCTCGCCTGTGTGCCTGCTACAGGCACAGATAGTGCTGTCTCACCTGTGCGCTTGCCACGGGCTCAGATAGCGCTGTCTCTCCTGTGCGCCTGCCGCGGGCTCAGATAGCGCTGTCTCTCCTGTGCGCCTGCCGCGGGCTCAGATAGCGCTGTCTCTCCTGTGCGCCTGCCACGGGCTCAGATAGCGCTGTCTCTCCTGTGCGCCTGCCATGGGCTCAGATAGCGCTGTCTCTCCTGTGCGCCTGCCATGGGCTCAGATAGCACTGTCTCGCCTGTGCTCCTGACGCGGGCACAGATAGCGCTGTCTCGCCTGTGCTCCTGACGCTGGCACAGATAGCGCTGTCTCGCCTGTGCTCCTGACGCTGGCACAGATAGCGCTGTCTCGCCTGTGCTCCTGACGCGGGCACAGATAGCGCTGTCTTGCCTGTGCTCCTGACGCGGGCACAGATAGTGCTATCTCGCTGTGCTCCTGACGCGGGCACAGATAGTGCTGTCTTGCCTGTGCTCCTGACGCGGGCACAGATAGCGCTGTCTCGCCTGTGCGCCTGACGCGGGCACAGATAGCGCTGTCTCGCCTGTGCTCCTGACGCGGGCACAGATAGTGCTGTCTTGCCTGTGCTCCTGACGCGGGCACAGATAGTGCTATCTCGCCTGTGCGCCTGCCATGGCACAGATAGTGCTGTCTTGCCTGTGCTCCTGACGCGGGCACAGATAGCGCTGTCTCGCCTGTGCTCCTGACGCGGGCACAGATAGCGCTGTCTCGCCTGTGCTCCTGACGCGGGCACAGATAGCGCTGTCTCGCCTGTGCTCCTGACGCGGGCACAGATAGCGCTGTCTCGCCTGTGCTCCTGACGCTGGCACAGATAGCGCTGTCTCGCCTGTGCTCCTGACGCGGGCACAGATAGCGCTGTCTTGCCTGTGCTCCTGACGCGGGCACAGATAGCGCTGTCTCGCCTGTGCTCCTGACGCGGGCACAGATAGTGCTGTCTTGCCTGTGCTCCTGACGCGGGCACAGATAGTGCTATCTCGCCTGTGCGCCTGCCATGGCACAGATAGTGCTGTCTTGCCTGTGCTCCTGACGCGGGCACAGATAGTGCTGTCTCGCCTGTGCTCCTGACGCGGGCACAGATAGCGCTGTCTCGCCTGTGCTCCTGACGCGGGCACAGATAGCGCTGTCTCGCCTGTGCTCCTGACGCGGGCACAGATAGCGCTGTCTCGCCTGTGCTCCTGACGCTGGCACAGATAGCGCTGTCTCGCCTGTGCTCCTGACGCGGGCACAGATAGCGCTGTCTCGCCTGTGCTCCTGACGCGGGCACAGATAGCGCTGTCTTGCCTGTGCTCCTGACGCGGGCACAGATAGTGCTATCTCGCTGTGCTCCTGACGCGGGCACAGGTAGTGCTGTCTTGCCTGTGCTCCTGACGCGGGCACAGATAGTGCTGTCTCGCCTGTGCGCCTGACGCGGACACAGATAGCGCTGTCTCGCCTGTGCGCCTGCCGCGGGCACAGATAGTTCTGTCTTGCCCACATTCAGGCAGATGGCACAGATAGTAGCAGTAAGCAATGAAAGATGTCGATACAAAAGAGAAATACATGGCTATTAGGTTTACAAACTTGGATTTTTGCTCTGTATAAGAACAGGAGATTGTATATGAATGTGTGAGGAATTCTAGGGGAGGGGGCTGGAGTTTTTCTCTAATGATGGTGCTTTACTCCTCCACCTGCTGTACACCACTAGCCTCTTTGATGCCGTATACTGTATGTATATAATCTGGGGCGTATAATTACTCTCTGCTATTGAATAAACCTCTCTTTGCTCTTTCATTGAATAGACGTCTTCCTAGAGAGCAGCTGCTTGTCATGTCCACCAGCAAAGAATAGAAATCCTGCCTGATCTAATGCCACGGATTACATGACAGGAGCATGCTGGGAAGAATATGCTTTATAGCTGAGCAGGGACACTTACAGGAAGGCTTCTTACCAAGTAAAGTCCTAGAGAACTCCCATTGGGTCATTCTCTCGAAACCAGCATGGCCCTTCACCATTTATTGGGCTTTAGTGTAGTCACTACCAGGGCCTGTCTATAGCATTGGTGGTCCCAGTACCCTCCAATGCTGCGGGAATGGGTAACCTACCTGATAATAGAAGCTTCAGTAAAGTTATGACCCATTATTGCGATGTACAGAGTAACCCCTGAGGCAGCATAGTCTGTATTGCCATATTTTGTTCCCAATGTGGCATTGGTCACACATTGGGGGGGATTTACTAAGAATGCTGATGTAGAAGTGACACATCTTTGGGGAACAGCCATGATAGGCGCCAATGATGCGCCATTTTGTTGTTTTTGCCCCCGGTTTGCTACATTTAAGGTTAGGAAGGCCTCTGCCAATCAGGTGCGGACTCGTGAAAATTCTGGCACATGTTGGGAGGTCCATTGCTCCAGAAATCTAGGCTTGATGGGGTCTGGTAGAGACTTCACATACAACTTGCGCCAGTTTTCTGACTAGTAAATCGGAGTCCCTGTCCCAGTCCGCCTTGTCTGAAAAGTGGCAGACGGGGCATAAAACCAACAAAGTGACATATCTTTGTTGCATATTGCAGCCGTTCCCCATAGATGTGTCCCTACCCCAGCCTGCCTTAAAAAAGAAATGCCTTAAAAAAAAAAAAAAAAAACTTGTCCCCATTGACCATTACTGCGCCAGTCCGGCCCAGCGTCCTCCATTGTACATATATAATGTATTGTTTGCTTTTCTTTGCATTTACTTTTGTGTAATATATTTTGTATTTTGTTCCTACAGTTTTGTTCATTTGTCCATTAAAGTTTTCATTAATAAAGTTTCATTTCATGAAATCTCCTTGTATCCATGGCGTTTTCTGTTTTTGTTTCTTTATCTTTACGTTTTCATATCATTTACTCCAATTTTGAGTTCCAATATGATTTTTGGGATAAGTTCTTGCTGGTTCTTATAATAGGATGGGACCGCCCTGATAGCGACCATCACCATCAACCCATAACATAACCCTCCTCTATATGATCATGTGTACGACCTCTGGGTGATCGGCGCCCCATTCACAAGGAGGCCTTAGGAGGACTTTCAATCCCCCGTCCTTCTGATCACTGGGGGACTCGGAGATCGGGCCTCCAGCGATCGGACACTTATCTCCTGTCCTGTAGATAGGGGGGATAAGTGTCTATAGCGGCACAAACCCTTTAACTTCAGTTGGTTCATGATGTAGTTTCCTGCAAGGCTGTGCGGTTTAGGGTTTCCACACCAGCTCTATAGTTCCTAGTTCCCCTCAATGTCTAGGTTGTTGGAACATCTAGAGATCCCACCAGTCATAAAGTGATAGTGTGTCCTATCAAATACCCCTTTATGCTGAAGCCCCACGTGGCGTAAACTCCCTGGTTTGGTTGTGAATCCCATACACACATTGCAGAAAAATACCCGCAGCAGAAATGCTGCGATTTCCAAAACTTTTGTGGTTGCAGCATGTCAATTATACCTACAGAAACGCCAGCGATTTCCCTATAGGTATAATTGAAACAGAAAGTCCGTAGAGGAAAACGCGTTTTTTCCTGCAGCCCTTTTTCGCTGCAGCCTGCTACATGGGACCTCAGCCTTAAAGAGGCTTTCTGGGTGTTATATACTGATACCCTATCCTTAAGATGGGACATCAAGATCTAATCTGAGGGCATCCAATATGGGGGACAGATCAGCAATATTGTGCTTCTGATTCACAGGCTAGTTCATTGGTCATATGGCCTCTTTTAAGCTCAGTCCCATTCTAGTTAATAATGTTGAGCTGCAATACCAAGGACAGCCACTATACAATGCACAGCGCCATAGCCTTCACCCAAACACTGCCACGTCTGCAAACAGCTGGGGTCAGACCCACCGATCGGATATTGATGACTTATCCCAAGGATAGATCATCAATATTACAGTCCTGGAAAACTCCTTTAACCGATTACCTAACCTACTCTTCAGAGCTGGAGAGATCTCAGGAGTCAGAGAGTAAATGCTAGTACTTGTATAGATCCCTATGAAAGTTCTTATTGTCTTTGTCTGCCCCCATATACTCACTATCATCACTCCTACCTTACAGGGATATTCCAGTAAGAATATATCAATGTGATATGCCATAATAGTGTGTATGGTTGGGGCACCCACTTATTGTTTTGCTACATAAGCTGCCCCAAGAGAGGCTGCAAAGAGGAGGCCTGCCCCTTATAATCTATGCTAGTTATGTAAGCATCACCTATAGACTATTAACAGAGACCTTTATAAGTCACGTCCATCATCCCGTGTCAGCGGTGGGTCTGGTAAATTCGCTGTCGTAGCTTTGACTTTCCTGCAGTCACAGGAAGTCCAACCGCGCATCAGAACATCGACTGTGGGAGTCATTTGCAGTCTGTAAGGGTATATCAGTCTCTTATTTCCCTGGGCATTAAATATGGATGAAGTACATGTGTTGTTTAATCCCTTCACTGGAGACGCAACGTGTTGACCTCTCCTCATTTATTAGGAATTTCGAGAGACTTGAGATGTCAAACATAGTAAGCCTTGGCCATTATTCTCTACAGTCTATGACATGGTCATTTTTGAGCTCTTGGGTATCATAGTGACATGTCAGAAGTTTTGATTGGTGGGGTACAGATGCTGAGACCCCCTAAAATCACAGAAATTAAGGGACTGATACTCAGCTGAGGACTGTGCCCCTTCACCTCTTCAGAGAGCAGTGTACAGACATTGTAGGAGGCCGCACACCATAATGGTCCCTTTCCGAGAAGAGCCAAGCAGAGACCGAGTAGCACAGTGCTTAGCAGAGATGTTTTGTCCCTTCGGTTGTCGCTGAAGGTCTCAGCACCTTGTCCCCACCCATCAAAAACTGTTCACGCAACCCCAACCTGTACTAGTGGCAGAAGAGTCACATTAGTAATAATCCAATGAATCTACGAGAACTTATTTCAGGAAATGCGAGATCCCAGGTCTGTGGTCTTCAACGTTTAAGGGTATGTTCACACAGGATTCTGATGTAGTCTTCTGCCTTTCTCCAAAAACTAGTCCTGTGGAACCTGTGTCAGAACCAAGGATGAGCCTCAGGTTATGATATAGGCTTGCATGTGTGAATAGCCTTGTCCAATGGGGCTGGTCAACAAGGCCACATCCTGCAGTTTATGTGGTGGAAACTGCGGCAAGGTTGAGTAGGATAGAGTGGTTTTTGGAGTGGATTTTAGGGTGGAAAACCACATTAAAATTCTGTCTAAATTTCCCCATGTCACTACATCCTTAAACTCCAACTGTTGTCAAATTAGAACTTCTATCATGCTGAGGGTTGTAGTTTTGCAACAGTTTAGAAAACCACATGTTGGAGAATGGAGACCATACATTTTGTATCATCTGAACCCATGACCACATTGTTACTATCTAAGACTCAGCCCAGCGTCCTGAAGCCATAGTGCCATGATAATCTCCTGACAACACTTCAAGTCACCATCCATATCAGTTTCTACATACTTACTGACAATGGTGTTGTGTGTATCTGTGCACCTCGATGTGGCTGGTGGTGTGGCCTCCTTCACTGCTGGCTTGTACATTTCACATAAATTGTCTCCTTTATATATGTTGTCTGAAAAATGTAAATTATATATTCAGTTTTGAAAACTTTATTAGAAAACTTTAAAAGTGTATTGAAAATAATGGTAAATTTGTCTTATCATATTGTGATTTGAATCCAAGATGATAAAGAAGTGTCAGATTAAATTATGCCTAGTGTTCAATGGAAGGATTCTGTTAAAGTAGCAGGAAGATGGTAAGTTAGGTTTCAGCGGGTAGATCTAATATAGAATGATATTAAAGTTATCCACAGGTATATCTTGTATAGGATGATGTTAAAGTTATCAGCGGGTATATCTTGTGTAGAATGATAAAGTTATCAGCTTGTATGTCATATAAAATGTTAAATGTATCTAATGTTACACCCGCTGATGACTTTAACATCATTCTATATGAGATATACCCACTGAAGACCTTAACAGCATTTTATCCAATTACACCTGCTAAGGATTTTATCTTGTATACAAAGTTATCTGAGGGTATATCTCATATAGAAGGACAATTAAACTTACTTTTTTATTCTGAAAGTTGTAGTATTTGCTTTCTCCACCCAATTGCAACTAGAACAGTCCAGAAGGAAGCAGTCTATAGCAAGCCCTTTCTAATAGGAAGAGAGTTCCCGCCTTTTGATCCAGGTGGTCCTGCACACTCAGGAATCAATGGCTTCTTATCACTGAGGTTTACAGAGTGTCAGTTTTGTTCCTGGTTTCTACCTGAGATGTCATCCCAATATCTGCCCAGAACTGATGTTGAGGTTTGACTGCCCTGGGAGTCTTTAGCAGGTCTATCTCATATATAATGATGTCAAAGCTATCTGAGGGTGTATTACATATAGATTGATGTCCAAGTTATCTAATGGTATATCTTATATAGAATGATGTTACAGTTATCGTAAGGTATATCACATATAGAATTACACTTTTTGGTTTTTAGGGTGCATGACTTCTCCATCAAATACTATAAGACTGCATCGTTGAGCACTATCACAAACCCATTCTAAAAGGTTCCTGCCTTTTGATCCAGATGGTCCTGCAAGGGTCAAAGATCAATGGCTTCCCTTCACTGACGCTTACAGAGTGCCCCTTTTGCTCCTTGGTTGATACCCCAATATCCACCAAGATCTGAAGATGTGATTTGACTTGTCCAGAAGGGGGAGCTGGAGTTGCAGGGGCCATGAGAAACCTGATGCACACACTCCCCCACACCCTAAATAATAATAATAATAATAATAATAATAATAGTCCTTTAATAGTCCCACAGTGGGGAAATTCAGTGTGTTACAGCAGCAAAGATAAGATAAGCAGATACAAATACAAATACAACATGTACAGGAATGTTCCAAGGTGAGAGGCATTACATTAATAGCAGACAGACAGATAGGACGTAGCGGGGGGGGGGGGATTTAACAGGCAGAGAGATATTTCAGTTCTCTGTATGTAATGATCTCCGCTTAGGTCGGTGTTGGTTGTACAGCCTAACCGCGGTGGGGAGGAAAGACTTCCGATAGCGCTCCTTCTCACACCTAGGGTGGAGCAGTCGGTCACTGACAGTACTGCTCAGCGCGATCACAGTCTCATGCATGGGATGGGAGTTATTCTCCCGCATGGAGCTCACCACGGACAGTATCCTTCTGTCACCCACCACCTGCACTGGGTCCAGTGGGCTCCCCAGGACAGAGCTGGCCCTTCTAATCAGCTTGTCAAGTTTATTTCTGTCCCTGGTTGATATACTGCTCCCCCAGCAGGCCACTCCAAAGAAGATGGCTGATGCCACTACCGAGTTGAAGAAAGTCCTAAGAAGTGCCCCCCGGATTCCAAAGGCTCTCAGCTTCCTAAGCAGGTAGAGCCTGCTGTGGCCCTTCCTGTACAGGGCCTCCATATGATCTGCCCAGTCCAGCTTATTATTAAGGATCAGACCCAGGTACTTATAGGTGTTCACAATCTCGATGCCCGTCCCCAGGATGTCCACTGGTTTTGGAGGGCATCTGCCTTTACGGAAGTCCACCACCATCTCCTTGGTCTTCCCCGCGTTAATCTTCAGGTGGTTCCGGTGGCACCAGTCCACAAAAAACCGGTTCAGTTCTCTGTACTCCTTGTCATCATCGTCTGTGATGAGGCCTACTATTGCAGAGTCGTCAGAATACTTCTGTAAGTAGCAGCTGGATGAGTTGCACCTAAAATCTGCAGTGTACAGTGTGAAGAGGAAAGGGGCGAGAACCGTACCCTGAGGTGCCCCCGTATTACAGATCACGGTACCTGACACACAGTCTTGGGCTCTCACGTATTGAGGTCGATTTGTGAGGTAGTCTAGGATCCAGTTGGAGAGGTGGTGGTCCACTCCAGCAAGGCCCAGCTTGTCTCTCAGTAACCTGGGCTGTATGGTGTTAAAAGCACTGGAGAAATCAAAGAACATTATTCTCACTGTGTTCCCTGGTTTCTCCAGGTGAGACAGAGCCCTGTGCAGAAGGTGGATGATGGCATCATCTACCCCAATGCCCGGTCGATAAGCAAACTGGAGAGGGTCCATAGCGGGGCTCACTAGAGGGAGAAGATGTGTGAGAACCAATCTCTCTAAGATCTTCATCAAGTGGGATGTCAGTGCTACAGGTCTGTAGTCGTTGAGGTCCATAGGGTGAGGTTTCTTTGGAACTGGTACCACACAAGAAGATTTCCATAATTCAGGGACTATTTCCTGCCTCAGGCTCATATTATACATATATGTAATTATACCACACAGCTGGTCCCCACAAGTCTTAATTAGCCTTGCACTGATGACTGGGGTTCATCAACCTTTGGCACTCCAATTCTTGTTAAACTACAACTCCCAGCACGCGTACTTTCTCTGCTGTTCTTGAAACTCCCATAGTAGTGAATGGAGCATGCTGGGAGTTGTAGTTTCAGAACAGCTGGGTTGCTGAAGGTTGCTATCCGCTGCCCTAGACCTGCAGGAGGGACATCCCTTAAAAGCACCCCTTCCGGAATGATCCTGTGACAAACTGATCATCCTCCACATTTGATCTCGTACTCTAGTCACATCAAGAGCTGCATTCAGAATACTGGCTTCAGGATACATGAGCTTAGATTTTAAAATTGAGCTGACCTCTGTTTGCCCTGTGTCTTTACAGAATATACTGCAAAGCATGATGGGAGATAAATTATTAAAGCCACACGATGATTTATGTACATAAAATGCATAGCCCAGGATGCAGTACATTATAGACGCTATAGCTACCTACGCCTCTCACTACAGGGCTGACTTAATGTATACTTGGAATTAGCAGACGTTGAAATGCAGCTCTGGATGTGACTAGAGCATCAGAAAGCAAAGTCATGGTTACGTGGCAGTGTGTTTTACTATTTTAATGGCTGTGTTTCTCGGATACTATTCCCTCTGCCTTAATTGGTGACGGTCCTAATTTCATTTCCCAGGACGCCACCCACATGCCGCAGAAGGAAAATCTTAGCGGCAGATCAGAGAGTCGTGTCCTCTTGTTAACATGAAAGCCGCAGCTGTGTGGCTTTGAATTGCACTGGATTTTTTTTTCTTAAAAAATAAAATATAAAATATAAAGCCTCCGGATATTTAACTTAGAATCAAATGCGAGGAATACCCACAAGTTCAGACACTGCTGCGTATCCTGCGCCTCAGTCAGGTCTACTCCTCACCAGCGAATATATTATAATGGAGACAGAAGAGGATTATTAGATCTCCAACCCCTCCTCATACTATCCCTGCACAAATGGACAAGTCACTGCCCCCTACAAGATCAACACACTCCTCTCCTGAAATACTCTGTGACCCCGGGGATCTTGTTTTTTTACTACACGGCTTTCCTCTTGTCCACATTCTCCTCCTCACATCATGACAGTGCCCTGTCACATGCATCCCTGCCCTTACTAACAACATCACAAGAGTGGATAAGTCACTGCCCCCTACAAAACCAACACACTCCTTTCCTGAAATACTTTTTTTTCAACTTTATCACCTTCCTGTTGTCCACAATCATCTACTCACATCCTGACATGACCCCTGTTACATGCATCCCTGCCCTTACTAACAACTTCACCAACGTGGAAAAGTCACTGCCCCCTGCAAGATCAGCACACTCATCTGCTGAAATATTCAGTTTACAAACTCTCACTTGTCTCCATCCTCATCCTCAGATTAAACACTGTCCCAGCAGCCTTGCCCTCACTAACAACATCACAGAAGAAGATAGGTCACTGCCCCCTGCAAGATCAGCACACTCCTCTACTTACTGTATATACTCTGTGCTGCTGGACACACGGTTCCTCCCACTTGCTACCATCCTCTTCATAGGGAACAGTGTCCCAGTCATATACAGCCCTGTCCTCATTAACATAATCACAGGAAAGGACAGATCAAAGCCCCACACAAGATCAACACACTGTTTTTCTGAAATACTCTGTGCTGCAGGAGAACCCGTAATTCCATTATCAGTCTGTGACCTCCCGCTTGTCTCCATCCCCCTCTATCTATCAAACACGACCTGGGCTGGCTCATTCAGCCTTGTCCTCACTAACATCATCACGGGTGGAGAGGTCACTGCCCCCTACAAGATCAACACACTGTTCTCCTGAAATACTCTGTGCTGCAGGACACCCTGCTTCTCTTACTATTAGCATGTTTCCCTCCAATTGTCTCTATTTTGTACTGGCATCATGACACTGTCCCTGCGCCTTGCCCTCAGTAACACATACTTGTCAACTTGCTAAGAAAGTCCAGGAGGATCTAGGACACCAGGAACAAATGGCATCTCTCACTGGGCACAGAGAACTCCATGAATACTTCTATGTATAGTATCGGGGTACTGCTTCATAACACTCAGTCCCGCATTCAAATGCCCATTGAGGGGACAGTGCCATGTCTGCGTAAAGGGGTGGCGCATTTAAAAAGGGGATGGTCTAAAGAAGTCCATTCTCCTAAAAGGCATTTCCTAAAATTTAGCAAGTTTGTGCCAATATCACACAACATGATAGGTCACTGCCCACCACAAAATCAGCGCACTCGTCTCCTAAAATACTCCGTGCTGCTAGAGACTGCACTGCTTGTCCAATACAACTCTCAATCTGTGACCTCCCACAAGCTCAACACGCTCCTCGGCTGTCAGGTCATTAGGGTCGCCGTTTGCCCAGAACTTGTGCCTAGAATATATTTATAGGTTGGGGCATAGCAAGAACGTTCTCATTCACTGACACCAAGCAGAGATCTTGAATATGAAGATGAATTGAAACACAAAGTCTATTAGAAAGTTGTAGAACTTTTCACTATAGAAGGCTGGACAACCCCTTTAAGAGCGGAAGAGCCAGGGTATGGCTACATCTTCGAGGGTCCCAGTGCCAACCTCTACCTCCAGCGTCTAACATGGAATGATTGCCATCAGTATATAAAGTACATTGGGCGCTCGTCCTCCTCCGCAGGCGCCGCTCCGTGATAATTCGCTTGTTTTCATCCTGTGATTGGAGGAAGGTTGCGAATGAAAATAGCAATTACTAAAGCCGTTTATATTATTAAGCTAAGTAATTCTTCTTTCTCTCCAGACACAATTGAAAAATGGCTGTTTCTGCAGCAGATAAAAGCCGTATTTATGTCAGCAGCTGGTGGCGCTGGGTGGATCTAATCAGCGCTTTTATTTTGGTCGTGTCTTAGAGGAAGCCAATGGACCTCCTATGTGCAGCTGCACGGCGCGGCGATGGACGACAAGGCCTAGCACTGGGGGCACAGAATAGGATGGCTGTACATAGATAGACAATATAAACATACACACTCATTGACAAAAAAAATACCGCACCCACAGAGAAATGTCAGATTGCCGTGAATCCCGTCCTGCAGGTATGGCAGATATGTAAATGATTACAGCTGTGGACACTGGGCCTTGCCACAAGAGGGCGTAAAAGTGCTTCGCCTGCTGCCCCATAAAAAAGACTCTCAGAGGCTACTTCTGGGTAGTGTAACTTTTAGTGGGAGAGTATTGAATGCTTGTCATGTCTTTTCGACAAACTCGAAGAAATTTGACAGACTTTGAGAAGGGTTGCACATTGTACTGAGAAAAGAAGGACAGTAGTTTTGATGAATTGCTGCCACCTAATTGTTAGGAGGTGTTGAGGCAGCGGGTACATATGGGCACACATGGAGTACAGGCTCCGGATGCCCAGACAGATCACCAGTAGAGAGGATTATTGATCTCACACCCACAGTTTCCTTGTCCACCATCCAGACACAGGGAGCACATTCATTATACCCCCTGTCTCTGCCCGGACCATTTCCAGATGTTTAGCAGAAGGAAATTTGGTGCCCATTATAAGTCCTGCCGTTGACAGCCGGACACCATTGCTTTATTTGCAGTGCTGCAGTGAATAGGAAAACTGGACTGTACAGACTGGAATTGTATTGTCTTTAGTGATGAATCCAGGTTATGTTCGGGGCCTGATGAAGGTCGGGTTGGAGTATGAGGCCTTGTGGTGAGCGCTTCAACTTTGCCTTTACTGTACACCGACACACTGTTCCCTGCTGGTGTGATGATGTCGGAGCCATCACATAGGACAGTCGGTCACCCCTAGTAGTGATACGAGGACACGAACAGCTCAATGATATGTACAGGACATCCTGCGGTCATACGTGTTGTCTCTCATGGCAGGATGGAAAACTGGTGTTTTTCAGCAGAATAATGCTCACCCACACACACACACATTACACACACACACACACGGGTTCCCAGAAATGTCTCCATCAGATTATAACACTTTCTGGTCCTGCCCGGTCACCAGATTTATCACCAATCCAGCATTTATGGGGCCAGCTGGGATATCACCAACATACAAGTGTGCAGGATATACAGGCCTGGCTGTAACATCTGTGGTAAATGTACTGCAGGATATCATACAGAACCTGTATACCTCCATGTCCTGCCGTATCTCATCTTGTATCCAGACTACAGGCCCAGCTGTAACATCTGTGGTAAATGTACTGCAGGATACCATACAGAACCTGTATACCTCCATGTCCTGCCGTATCTCATCTTGTATCCAGACTACAGGCCCAGCTGTAACATCTGTGGTAAATGTACTGCAGGATACCATACAGAGCCTGTATACCTCCATGTCCTGCCGTATCTCATCTTGTATCCAGATTACAGGTCCAGCTGTAACATCTGTGGTAAATGTACTGCAGGATACCATACAGAGCCTGTATACCTCCATGTCCTGCCGTATCTCATCTTGTATCCAGACTACAGGCCCAGCTGTAACATCTGTGGTAAATGTACTGCAGGATACCATACAGAACCTGTATACCTCCATGTCCTGCCGTATCTCATCTTGTATCCAAGCTACAGGCCAAGCTGTAACATCTGTGGTAAATGTACTGCAGGATACCATACAGAACCTGTATACCTCCATGTCCTGCCGTAACGCATCTTGTATCCAGACTACAGGCCCAGCTGTAACATCTGTGGTAAATGTACTGCAGGATACCATACAGAACCTGTATACCTCCATGTCCTGCCGTATCTCATCTTGTATCCAGACTACAGACCCAGCTGTAACATCTGTGGTAAATGTACTGCAGGATACCATACAGAACCTGTATACCTCCATGTCCTGCCGTATCTCATCGTGTATCCAGGCTACAGGCCCGGCTGTAACATCTGTGGTAAATGTACTGCAGGATACCATACAGAACCTGTATACCTCCATGTCCTGCCATATCTCATCTTGTATCCAGACTACAGGCCCAGCTGTAACATCTGTGGTAAATGTACTGCAGGATACCATACAGAGTCTGTATACCTCCATGTCCTGCCCTATGTCATCTTGTATCCAGGCTAGAGGTGCCCAACAGGGTCCGAGAGTCTCTGCCCAATTGGACAGCTTCCCCAGTAACCTTCTCCTTTGGTTGTAATATTGTATTCTTACATATATCATCAATACATTACAACAACTGCTTCTTGGTGCAGGTGATTTTTTTTTATTGTCAATGAGTGCACATATACAGTATATATGCACACAATACAGATCCCTATACATTATAGATACACCTACACCTATATTGAAGGGATTGTTTGCAGACAGTATAATTATGACCATTGTCCTTACTAATTAGTATCCATTAGCAAAAATGCCCCGATCACCCCAATAGAGGATCGGTCATGTGATCTTGGAAGTTGTGCTCTTTTTTGAAACCCATGACCCCCATGCTTACTCTATATGTGTACCAACATACAAGAGTTATACGCACCTAGATATTATAGACACATCCATTTTGTGATATACAGTATATACCTTAATGTAATACATGCTATATGTACTGTATATAGATTAAATGTCTCTCTGCAGGCACCACTAGGGGGAGCTCAAGAGTTTCCCACATACTGTATTATTTTAGCGTTCAATGTGTAGACATTAAGCTCATGAGCTACCCCTACAGGTGGCTGCTGGTAGTGAGAATCTTAGCATTTTTCTCTATGTCTGTACAAGTTACCTCGCAATTAGCACTGTGTATCTTGCTGGTACTTGCACACTGGGCCTTATCACCTATGCAGGTATGTTATGTACATGGTATGGAGGCAATATGGAGAACTCCTTTAAATGTGAACGCACAATACTATAGAAAAGTACAACAGCGGATCTGTGCTCGATAGAACAAAGAAACAACAATCCTCGACCTCCACCTCCCGTGCCCGCAGGGTCTCATGTACCTTTATATAAAATCCCGAGCCCAGCTACGGTCAATATCCATCCAAATTATTACAGTTTCCTTTGCAAATGTGTTTTCCTTGAGTTTCTTCTGTTGTCCCATCCAATCCAATTTTCTTCATCTCCCCCAGAGTAATCGCCCCTAGAAAGCATCTAAAGCTTTTATCGCCCATTGTTTCCTTACGCTTGTGAAGAAAATGCCCCGGTGCTTTATTGGCTTGTTATAAGCTCAGTATTGATTTTGCTGGAAATTCAGTGAAAATGTAATGGACACAAATCTGGTATGTTCTGTGGAAAACTATAGGTCAGGATGATGATTGTTATATACATATTATATACACATTATATACATATTATATACATATTATATATAGATATAGTTACAGCTTATACACATATATATATATATATATATTTTTTTTTTTTTCTTTATTATTCTATTACTTACTATTTCATTGCTTTTTCATTGTAGGTTGATGGAAGGTTCAAAAGGTATAATGCAGCAAAGAGGTTACATCACATCACTGCACTGAATTTATTAGTATCCATATTATATTGCTGCATATTATTGTATATAGGAGCAGTATTATAGTAGTTATATTCTTGTACATAGGGGATAGTATTATAGTAGTTATATTCTTGTACATAGGGGGCAATATTATAGTAGTTATATTCTTGTACATAGGAGGCAGTATTATAGTAGTTATATTCTTGTACGTAGGAGGTAGTATTATAGTAGTTATATTCTTGTACATAGGAGAAGTATTATAGTAGTTATATTCTTGTACATAGGAGGCAGTATTATAGTAGTTATATTCTTGTACATAGCGGCAGTATTATAGTAGTTATATTCTTGTACATAGGAGCAGTATTATAGTAGTTATATTCTTGTATATAGGAGCAGTATTATAGTAGTTATATTCTTGTACATAGGGGCAGTATTATAGTAGTTATATTATTGTACATAGGAGGCAGTATTATAGTAGTTATATTCTTGTACAGTACAGACCAAAAGTTTGGACACACCTTCTCATTCCAAGAGTTTTCTGTATTTTCATGATTATAAAAATTGTAGATTCACACTGAAGGCATCAAAACTATGAATTATCACATGTGGAATTATATACTTAACAAAAAAGTGTGAAACAACTGAAAATATGTCTTATATTCTAGGTTCTTCAAAGTAGCCACCTTTTGCTTTGATTACTGCTTTGCACACTCTTGATGAGCTTCAAGAGATAGTCACCTGAAATGGTTTTCACTTCACAGGTGTGCCCTGTCAGGTTTAATAAGTGGGATTTCTTGCCTTATAAATGGGGTTGGGACCATCAGTTGTGTTGTTCAGAAGTCAGGTGGATACACAGCTGATAGTCCTACTGAATGGAGTGTTAGAATTTGTATTATGGCAAGAAAAAAGCAGCTAAGTAAAGAAAAACGAGTGGCCATCATTACTTTAAGAAATGAAGGTCATTCAGTCCGAAAAATTGGGAAAACTCTGAAAGTGTCCCCAAGTGCAGTGGCCAAAACCATCAAGCGCTACAAAGAAACTGGCTGACATGAGGACTGCCCCAGGAAAGGAAGACCAAGAGTCACCTCTGCTGCGGAGGATAAGTTCATCCGAGTCACCAGCCTCAGAAATCGCAGGTTAACAGCAGCTCAGATTAGAGACCAGGTCAATGCCACACAGAGTTCTAGCAGCAGACACATCTCTACAACAACTGTTAAGAGGAGACTGTGTGCAGCAGGTCTTCATGGTAAAATAGCTGCTAGGAAACCACTGCTAAGGACAGGCAACAAGCACAAGAGACGTGTTTGGGCTAAAGAACACAAGGAATGGACATTAGACCTGTGGAAATCTGTGCTTTGGTCTGATGAGTCCAAATTTGGGATCTTTGGTTCCAACCACCGTGTCTTTGTGCGACGCAGAAAAGGTGAACGAATGGACTCTACATGCCTGGTTCCCACCGTGAAGCATGGAGGAGGAGGTGTGATGGTGTGGGGGTGCTTTGCTGGTGACACTGTTGGGGATTTATTCAAAATTGAAGGAATACTGAACCAGCATGGTTACCACAGCATCTTGCAGCAGCATGCTATTCCATCCGGTTTGCGTTTAGTTGGACCATCATTTATTTTTCAACAGGACAATGACCCCAAACACACCTCCAGACTGTGTAAGGGCTATTTGACCAAGAAGGAGAGTGATGGGGTGCTACGCCAGATGACCTGGCCTCCACAGTCACCATACCTGAACCCAATCCAGATGGTTTGGGGTGAGCTGGACCTCAGAGTGAAGGCAAAAGGGCCAAAAAGTGCTAAGCATCTCTGGGAACTCCTTCAAGACTTTTGGAAGACCATTTCAGGTGACTACCTCTTGAAGCTCATCAAGAGAATGCCAAGAGTGTGCAAAGCAGTAATCAAAGCAAAAGGTGGCTACTTTGAAGAACCTAGAATATAAGACATATTTTCAGTTGTTTCACACTTTTTTGTTAAGTATATAATTCCACATGTGTTAATTCATAGTTTTGATACCTTCAGTGTGAATCTACAATTTTTATAATCATGAAAATACAGAAAACTCTTGGAATGAGAAGGTGTGTCCAAACTTTTGGTCTGTACTGTACATATGAGGCAGTATTATAGTAGTTATATTCTTGTACATAGGAGCAGTATTATAGTAGTTATATTCTTGAACATAGGAGCAGTATTATAGTAGTTATATTCTTGTACATAGGAGTAGTATTATAGTAGTTATATTCTTGTACATAGGAGTAGTATTATAGTAGTTATATTCTTGTACATAGGAGCAGTATTATAGTAGTCATATTCATCTACATAGGGGCAGTATTATAGTAGTTATATTCTTGTACATAGGAACAGTATTATAGTAGTTATATTCTTGTACATAGGGGCAGTATTATAGTAGTTATATTCTTGTACATAGGGGGCAGTATTATAGTAGTTATATTCTTGTACATAGGAACAGTATTATAGTAGTTATATTCTTGTACATAGGGGCAGTATTATAGTAGTTATATTCTTGTACATAGGGGGCAGTATTATAGTAGTTATATTCTTGTACATAGGGGGCAGTATTATAGTAGTTATATTCTTGTACATAGGAGCAGTATTATAGTAGTTATATTCTTGTACATAGGAGTAGTATTATAGTAGTTATATTCTTGTACATAGGAGCAGTATTATAGTAGTTATATTCTTCTACATAGGAGCAGTATTATAGTAGTTATATTCTTGTACATAGGAGTAGTATTATAGTAGTTATATTCTTGTACATAGGAGCAGTATTATAGTAGTCATATTCTTGTACATAGGGGCAGTATTATAGTAGTTATATTCTTGTACCTAGGAGCAGTATTATAGTAGTTATATTCTTGTACATAGGGGCAGTATTATAGTAGTTATATTCTTGTACATAGGGGGCAGTATTATAGTAGTTATATTCTTGTACATAGGAACAGTATTATAGTAGTTATATTCTTGTACATAGGGGCAGTATTATAGTAGTTATATACTTGTACATAGGAGCAGTATTATAGCATTTATATTCTTGTACATAGGAGCAGTATTATAGTAGTTATATTCTTGTACATAGGAGGCAGTATTATAGTAGTTATATTCTTGTACATAGGAGCAGTATTATAGTAGTTATATTCTTGTACATAGGAGCAGTATTATAGTAGTTATATTCTTGTACATAGGGGATAGTATTATAGTAGTTATATTCTTGTACATAGGAGCAGTATTATAGTAGTTATATTCTTGTACATAGGAGTATATAGTAGTTATATTCTTGTAATGGGAGTATTATAGTAGTTATATTCTTGTACATAGGAGCTAGTATTATAGTAGTTATATTCCTGTACATAGGAGTAATATTATAGTAGTTATATTCTCGTACATAGGAGCAGTATTATAGTAGTTATATTCTTGAACATAGGAGCAGTAGTATAGTAGTCATATTCTTGTACATAGGGGCAGTATTATAGTAGTTATATTCTTGTACATAGGGGGCAGTATTATAGTAGTTATATTCTTGTACATAGGGGGCAGTATTATAGTAGTTATATTCTTGTACATAGGAACAGTATTATAGTAGTTATATTCTTGTACATAGGGGCAGTATTATAGTAGTTATATTCTTGTACATAGGCGGCAGTATTATAGTAGTTATATTCTTGTACATAGGGGGCAGTATTATAGTAGTTATATTCTTGTACATAGGAGCAGTATTATAGTAGTTATATTCTTGTACATAGGGGCAGTATTATAGTAGTTATATTCTTGTACATAGGAGCAGTATTATAGTAGTTATATTCTTGTACATTGGAGGCAGTATTATAGTAGTTATATTCTTGTACATAGGGGGCAGTATTATAGTAGTTATATTCTTGTACATAGGAGCAGTATTATAGTAGTTATATTCTTGTACATAGGAGCAGTATTATAGTAGTTATATTCTTGTACATAGGAGGCAGTATTATAGTAGTTATATTCTTGTACATAGGGGCAGTATTATAGTAGTTATATTCTTGTACATAGGGGCAGTATTATAGTAGTTATATTCTTGTACATAGGGGCAGTATTATAGTAGTTATATTCTTGTACATAGGAGGCAGTATTATAGTAGTTATATTCTTGTACATAGGAGCAGTATTATAGTAGTTATATTCTTGTACATAGGAGCAGTATTATAGTAGTTATATTCTTGTACATAGGAGACAGTATTATAGTAGTTATATTCTTGTACATAGGAGCAGTATTATAGTAGTTATATACTTGTATATAGGAGCAGTATTATAGTAGTTATATTCTTGTACATAGGAGCAGTATTATAGTAGTTATATTCTTGAACATAGGAGCAGTATTATAGTAGTTATATTCTTGTACATAGGAGCAGTATTATAGTAGTTATATTCTTGTACATAGGGGCAGTATTATAGTAGTTATATTCTTGTACATAGGAGGCAGTATTATAGTAGTTATATTCTTGTACATAGGAGGCAGTATTATAGTAGTTATATTCTTGTACATAGTGGGCAGTATTATAGTAGTTATATTCTTGTACATAGGAGCAGTATTATAGTAGTTATATTCTTGTACATAGGAGCAGTATTATAGTAGTTATAGTCCTGTACATAGGAGTAATATTATAGTAGTTATATTCTCATACATAGGAGCAGTATTATAGTAGTTATATTCTTGAACATAGGAGCAGTAGTATAGTAGTCATATTCTTGTACATAGGGGCAGTATTATAGTAGTTATATTCTTGTACATAGGGGGCAGTATTATAGTAGTTATATTCTTGTACATAGGGGGCAGTATTATAGTAGTTATATTCTTGTACATAGGAACAGTATTATAGTAGTTATATTCTTGTACATAGGGGCAGTATTATAGTAGTTATATTCTTGTACATAGGGGGCAGTATTATAGTAGTTATATTCTTGTACATAGGGGGCAGTATTATAGTAGTTATATTCTTGTACATAGGAGTAGTATTATAGTAGTTATATTCTTGTACATAGGAGCAGTATTATAGTAGTTATATTCTTGTACATAGGAGCAGTATTATAGTAGTTATATACTTGTATATAGGAGCAGTATTATAGCATTTATATTCTTGTACATAGGAGCAGTATTATAGTAGTTATATTCTTGTACATAGGAGGCAGTATTATAGTAGTTATATTCTTGTACATAGGAACAGTATTATAGTAGTTATATTCTTGTACATAGGAGCAGTATTATAGTAGTTATATTCTTGCACATAGGAACAGTATTATAGTAGTTATATTCTTGTACATAGGGGCAGTATTATAGTAGTTATATTCTTGTACATAGGGGGCAGTATTATAGTAGTTATATTCTTGTACATAGGGGGCTGTATTATAGTAGTTATATTCTTGTACATAGGAGTAGTATTATAGTAGTTATATTCTTGTACATAGGAGCAGTATTATAGTAGTTATATACTTGTATATAGGAGCAGTATTATAGCATTTATATTCTTGTACATAGGAGCAGTATTATAGTAGTTATATTCTTGAACATAGGAGCAGTAGTATAGTAGTCATATTCTTGTACATAGGGGCAGTATTATAGTAGTTATATTCTTGTACATAGGGGGCAGTATTATAGTAGTTATATTCTTGAACATAGGGGGCAGTATTATAGTAGTTATATTCTTGTACATAGGAACAGTATTATAGTAGTTATATTCTTGTACATAGGGGCAGTATTATAGTAGTCATATTCTTGTACATAGGGGCAGTATTATAGTAGTTATATTCTTGTACATAGGGGGCAGTATTATAGTAGTTATATTCTTGTACATAGGGGGCAGTATTATAGTAGTTATATTCTTGTACATAGGAACAGTATTATAGTAGTTATATTCTTGTACATAGGGGCAGTATTATAGTAGTTATATTCTTGTACATAGGGGGCAGTATTATAGTAGTTATATTCTTGTACATAGGGGGCAGTATTATAGTAGTTATATTCTTGTACATAGGAGTAGTATTATAGTAGTTATATTCTTGTACATAGGAGCAGTATTATAGTAGTTATATTCTTGTACATAGGAGACAGTATTATAGTAGTTATATTCTTGTACATAGGAGCAGTATTATAGTAGTTATATACTTGTATATAGGAGCAGTATTATAGCATTTATATTCTTGTACATAGGAGCAGTATTATAGTAGTTATATTCTTGTACATAGGAGGCAGTATTATAGTAGTTATATTCTTGTACATAGGAGGCAGTATTATAGTAGTTATATTCTTGTACATAGGAGCAGTATTATAGTAGTTATAATCTTGTACATAGGGGATAGTATTATAGTAGTTATATTCTTGTACATAGGAGCAGTATTATAGTAGTTATATTCTTGTACATAGGAGCAGTATTATAGTAGTTATAATCTTGTACATAGGGGATAGTATTATAGTAGTTATATTCTTGTACATAGGAGCAGTATTATAGTAGTTATATTCTTGTACATAGGAGCAGTATTATAGTAGTTATATTCTTGCACATAGGAGGTAGTATTATAGTAGTTATAGTCCTGTACATAGGAGTAGTATTATAGTAGTTATATTCTCGTACATAGGAGCAGTATTATAGTAGTTATATTCTTGAACATAGGAGCAGTAGTATAGTAGTCATATTCTTGTACATAGGGGCAGTATTATAGTAGTTATATTCTTGTACATAGGGGGCAGTATTATAGTAGTTATATTCTTGTACATAGGGGGCAGTATTATAGTAGTTATATTCTTGTACATAGGGGGCTGTATTATAGTAGTTATATTCTTGTACATAGGAGTAGTATTATAGTAGTTATATTCTTGTACATAGGAGCAGTATTATAGTAGTTATATTCTTGTACATAGGAGCAGTATTATAGTAGTTATATACTTGTATATAGGAGCAGTATTATAGCATTTATATTCTTGTACATAGGAGCAGTATTATAGTAGTTATATTCTTGAACATAGGAGCAGTAGTATAGTAGTCATATTCTTGTACATAGGGGCAGTATTATAGTAGTTATATTCTTGTACATAGGGGGCAGTATTATAGTAGTTATATTCTTGAACATAGGGGGCAGTATTATAGTAGTTATATTCTTGTACATAGGAACAGTATTATAGTAGTTATATTCTTGTACATAGGGGCAGTATTATAGTAGTCATATTCTTGTACATAGGGGCAGTATTATAGTAGTTATATTCTTGTACATAGGGGGCAGTATTATAGTAGTTATATTCTTGTACATAGGGGGCAGTATTATAGTAGTTATATTCTTGTACATAGGAACAGTATTATAGTAGTTATATTCTTGTACATAGGGGCAGTATTATAGTAGTTATATTCTTGTACATAGGGGGCAGTATTATAGTAGTTATATTCTTGTACATAGGGGGCAGTATTATAGTAGTTATATTCTTGTACATAGGAGTAGTATTATAGTAGTTATATTCTTGTACATAGGAGCAGTATTATAGTAGTTATATTCTTGTACATAGGAGACAGTATTATAGTAGTTATATTCTTGTACATAGGAGCAGTATTATAGTAGTTATATACTTGTATATAGGAGCAGTATTATAGCATTTATATTCTTGTACATAGGAGCAGTATTATAGTAGTTATATTCTTGTACATAGGAGGCAGTATTATAGTAGTTATATTCTTGTACATAGGAGGCAGTATTATAGTAGTTATATTCTTGTACATAGGAGCAGTATTATAGTAGTTATAATCTTGTACATAGGGGATAGTATTATAGTAGTTATATTCTTGTACATAGGAGCAGTATTATAGTAGTTATATTCTTGTACATAGGAGCAGTATTATAGTAGTTATAATCTTGTACATAGGGGATAGTATTATAGTAGTTATATTCTTGTACATAGGAACAGTATTATAGTAGTTATATTCTTGTACATAAGAGCAGTATTATAGTAGTTATATTCTTGCACATAGGAGGTAGTATTATAGTAGTTATAGTCCTGTACATAGGAGTAATATTATAGTAGTTATATTCTCATACATAGGAGCAGTATTATAGTAGTTATATTCTTGAACATAGGAGCAGTAGTATAGTAGTCATATTCTTGTACATAGGGGGCAGTATTATAGTAGTTATATTCTTGTACATAGGGGGCAGTATTATAGTAGTTATATTCTTGTACATAGGGGGCAGTATTATAGTAGTTATATTCTTGTACATAGGGGGCAGTATTATAGTAGTTATATTCTTGTACATAGGGGGAGAGTATTATAGTAGTTATATTCTTGTACATAGGAGCAGTATTATAGTAGTTATATTCTTGTACATAGGAGTAGTATTATAGTAGTTATATCCTTGTGCATATAGGTACAGTATTATAGTAGTTATATTCTTGTACATAGGGGCAGTATTATAGTAGTTATATTCTTGTACATAGGAGCAGTATTATAGTAGTTATATTCTTGTACATAGGAGGCAGTATTATAGTAGTTATATTCTTGTACATAGGAGCAGTATTATAGTAGTTATATTCTTGTACATAGGAGCAGTATTATAGTAGTTATATTCTTGTACATAGGAGGCAGTATTATAGTAGTTATATTCTTGTACATAGGAGCAGTATTATAGTAGTTATATTCTTGTACATAGGAGCAGTATTATAGTAGTTATATTCTTGTACATAGGGGCAGTATTATAGTAGTTATATTCTTGTACATAGGGGCAGTATTATAGTAGTTATATTCTTGTACATAGGAGGCAGTATTATAGTAGTTATATTCTTGTACATAGGGGCAGTATTATAGTAGTTATATTCTTGTACATAGGAGTAATATTATAGTAGTTATATTCTCGTACATAGGAGCAGTATTATAGTAGTTATATTCTTGAACATAGGAGCAGTAGTATAGTAGTCATATTCTTGTACATAGGGGCAGTATTATAGTAGTTATATTCTTGTACATAGGGGGCAGTATTATAGTAGTTATATTCTTGTACATAGGGGGCAGTATTATAGTAGTTATATTCTTGTACATAGGAACAGTATTATAGTAGTTATATTCTTGTACATAGGGGCAGTATTATAGTAGTTATATTCTTGTACATAGGGGGCAGTATTATAGTAGTTATATTCTTGTACATAGGGGGCAGTATTATAGTAGTTATATTCTTGTACATAGGAGTAGTATTATAGTAGTTATATTCTTGTACATAGGAGCAGTATTATAGTAGTTATATTCTTGTACATAGGAGCAGTATTATAGTAGTTATATTCTTGTACATAGGGAGGGCAGTATTATAGTATTTATATTCTTGTACATAGGAGCAGTATTATAGTAGTTATATTCTTGTACATAGGAGGCAGTATTATAGTAGTTATATTCTTGTACATAGGAACAGTATTATAGTAGTTATATTCTTGTACATAGGAGCAGTATTATAGTAGTTATATTCTTGTACATAGGAACAGTATTATAGTAGTTATATTCTTGTACATAGGGGCAGTATTATAGTAGTTATATTCTTGTACATAGGGGGCAGTATTATAGTAGTTATATTCTTGTACATAGGGGGCTGTATTATAGTAGTTATATTCTTGTACATAGGAGACAGTATTATAGTAGTTATATTCTTGTACATAGGAGCAGTACTATAGTAGTTATATACTTGTATATAGGAGCAGTATTATAGCATTTATATTCTTGTACATAGGAGCAGTATTATAGTAGTTATATTCTTGAACATAGGAGCAGTAGTATAGTAGTCATATTCTTGTACAT